>JAJPUD010016513.1:2325-27471 GCA_023553655.1 Myrmecobius fasciatus
TCTAAGGCTATATTTGAACTCATGTCCTCCAGTCTTCAAGATTGGTGCTCTATTCACTGCATCATCTAGGTGCCCCAATGCACACATTCTGTTATTCCTTGTTAGTCCCAACTTGAAAGCTGTAAGTATTGATTCTAAAAGGGTACTGCTCACACTGTTCTTGTTCCATGGTCCTTTTTAACCTTGGATTTGTTATTATTATTAGCTTTTACTACAGAGTTGCCTTTAGTGTATATATTGTTCTTTGACATCTAATTTCTCCATTCTCCATTATTTTATATTAGTGTTCTCATTTTTCTTTGAAAATTTCACATCTATAGAGTTTTACAGAAATTCTCTCATTTTATTGATGTCTTGTTTTTACATGGCACTCATTGCCAAATACACTCCTTCCTCCTTTTCTACCTAGGAGCCATTGCTTAAAAGAAAGATTTTAAAAGAAAGATTAACAAAAGCACTTCAGCAAAACCAATCACTGCATCAATTCTATCTGACAGTATATGCAACATTTCATACCAACAATCCTCCCAATTAGGGAGGACTTAACTTTTTTTCTGGGACCAAGCTCAATTATTATAATTACATGGTGTTCAGTTTCATTTTTTCTTTCCATTCTCATCATTGTGTATATTGTTTTTCTGGTTCTGCTAACTTCACTGAATCATTTCACATAAGTGTTTTCATGCTTATCTGAATTATTTATATTCATCATTTCTTATGACAATGAAATATCCTATTGCATTTGTGTGCTGAAATTTGTTGAATCATTACCTTTTGAAAGATAGGCTCTTCCTTTGTCTTCAATTTCTGCCATAACAAAAAGTACTGCTATTGATATTTTGGTGTCTATTTCTCTCTCCTTCTCTTTGATTTCTTTGGGAGGATATATATTTCACTGTGGAATCTATCAGGCAAAAAGTATGTGTTTTACTCACTTTAAAAACATAATTCCAAATTGTTTTCCTGAATAGCTGACTATTCGACATACCTGTTTTTTCATGATAATGATTACTTTCATTTTATGTATTTTTGTCAACTTGCTAGATGTGGAGGAAAATCTCAAATTTGTTTTGATATGCATTTCTCTTAATAGTAATTTAGAAAATTTTTAAAAAATATTTTGAGTAATATTTTGTTTTTTTCCAATTATTTGTAAAAATAATTTTGAAATTCATTTTTAAAAAATTGAGTTCCGAATTCTCTCCCTCCTTTCCTCTGCTTATCCCTCCTTGAGATGGTAAACAATTTGATATAGGTTATACGTGCACAATCATGCAAAACATATTTCCATATTAGTCATGTAAAAAAAAAAGCACAGACCAAGAAAACACACATACACACACACACACACAAAATAAAGAAAGTGAAAAATAGTATTCTTTGATCTGCTTTTAGATTCCATCAGTGCTTTTTCTGGAGGTGAATAGCATTTTTCACCATGAGTCTTTAGGAATTGTTTCGATCATTGTATAGATTCAAATAGCTAAGTCAGTCACTATTAATTATTATACAATATTGATACTACTATGTATAGTGTTCTTCTGGTTCTTTTTATTTCACTTTGTATCAGTTCTTGTAAGTCTTTCTAAGTTTTTCCTAAAATGAGCCTGTTAGTCATTTTTTATTGTATAATAGTGTTCCGTTATAATAACTTACCACAATTTGTTTAGCAGTTCCCCAATTGATAGGCATCACTTCAATCTCCAATTCTTTCCCACCACAAAAAGAGCTGCTGTAAATATTTTTGAAAAAACAAGTCCTTTTCCCTGTTAAAAAATCCCTTTGGAATACACACCTAGTAGTGGTATTGCTGAATCAAAGGGTATGCAAAGTTTTATAACTCTTTGAGCATAGTTCCAAACTATTCTTCAAAATGATTGGATCAATTCATAATTATACTGAGTGCATTAGTGCATTTTCTCACATCACCTCCAGCAATTATTATTTTTCTTTTTTTATTATATTAGTCAATTTGATAGGTATGAAGTAGTCCTCAGAGTTGTTTTAATTAGCATTTTTCAAAATCAATAGTTATATATAGCATTTTTTCATATGACTATAGTTTTGATTTCTTCATCTGAAAACTGCTTGTTCATATCCTCTGATCATTTATCAACTGAAGAATGACTTGTAGTTCATAAATTTGACTGAGTTCTCTATATAATTGAGAAATAAGACTTTTATCAGAGATACTTGCCGTAAAAAATTCCCAGCTTTCTGCTTTCCTTCTAATTTTGGTTGCACTGATTTTGTCTGTGTGACAACTTTTTAATTTAATATAAGCAAAAATATTCATTTTACATGTTGTAATGCTATTTACTTCTTGTTTGGTCATAAATTCTTCCCTTCTCCATAGATCTGAAAGATAAATTATTCCATAATTCTCTAATTTGCTTATGGTATCACTCTTTATGTTTAAATCATGTTCCTATTTTTTACCTTAACTTGGTATACAGTTTGAGAAGTTGTTCTATACCTAGTTTCTGAAAAACTGTTTTCCAGGTTTCTCAGAAGTTTTGTCAAATAGTGAGTTCTTATCTCCAAAGGTTAGGTCTTTGGGTTTATTCAATACTAGATTTAGTATTGTCATTTACTACTCTGTATTGTGTGCCTAATCCATCCCACTATTTCACCACTCTAATTCTTAGCTAGATTAGGTTTTTTTTTTGGGGGGGAGGGATTTAGGAAGGGACAATTGGGATTTAGTGACTTCCCTAGAGTCATATAATTAGAAAGTGTCTGAGATCATATTTGAACTCAGTTCCTCCTGACTCCAGGGCCAGTTCTCCATCCCTGGTACTATTAAGCTGCCTCACTACCTGAAATATTTTGATAATTATCATTTTGTCATGCAGTTTGAGATCTGGTGCTGCTACCTTCTTTCACATTTGTTTTCATCAATCCCCTTGATATTCTTGGCCTTTTGTTTTTCCAGATGATTTTTTTCTATTTTTATGTATTTTTTCTATCTTTCTACAATATTTTTTGATAGTTTGATTGGCATGGCATTACATAAGTTAATTAATTTAGGTATGCTTGTCAGTTTTATTACATCAGTTTGACCTATCCATGAACAATTAATATTTTTCCAATTGTTTAGATCTGATTTTATTTGAGAAACGAATTTTATAACTGTGTTCATATAGTTCCTGGGCTGGTTTGTCAGGTAGATTTCCAAGTATTTTATATTGTCTACAGTTATTTTAAATTAAATTTCACCTTCTATCTCTTGCTGTTGGACTTCCTTGGTAACATTTAGAAATGTTAATGATTATGTGGGTTTATTTTATATCCTGTAACTTCAGTAAGGTTGCTAATTATTTTAACTATTTTTAGTTGATTCTTTAGTATTCCTCAAGTATACTATATCATATCATCTGCAAAAGTGATAGTTTTAAAACTAATGCAGACAAGATTAGGAGGGAAGCAATAAATTGGGAAATCATCTTTTAATTTAAGGGTTCTGATAAAGGCCTCATTTCTAAAATATATAGAGAATTGACTCAAACTTATAAGAATTCAAGCCACTCTCCAACTGATAAGTGATCAAAGGATATGAACAGACAATTTTCAGATGATGAAATTAAAACTATTTCTAGTTATATAAAAAATGCTCCAAATCACTATTGATCAGAGAAATGCAAATTAAGACAACTCTGAGATACCACTACACACCTGTCAGATTGACTAAGATGACAGGAAAAGATAATGATGAATGTTGGAGGGGATGTGGGAAAACTGGGACACTGATATATTATTGGTGGAACTAAATGGATCCAAGCATTTTGGAGAGCAATTTGGAACTATGCTCAAAAAGTTATCAAACTGTCTGTGCCCTTTGACCCAGCAGTGTTTCTATTGGGCCTATATCCCAAAGAGATCTTAAAGGAAGAAAAGGGTCCCACATGTGCAAAATTGTTTGTGGCAGCCCCTTTTGTAGTGGCTAGAAACTTGAAAATGAATGTATGCCCATCAATTGGAGAATGGCTGAATAAACTATGGTATATGAATGTCATGGAAAATTATTGTTCTGTAAGAAATGACCAGCAGGATGATTTCAAAGAGGCCTAGAGAGACTTGCATGAACTGATGCTAAGTGAAATGAGCAGAACCAGGAGATCAATATACATGGCAACAATAAGACTATATGATGATCAATTCTGATGGACATGGCTCTTTTCAACAATGAGATGCTTCAAACCAGTTCCAGTTGTTCAGTGATGGAAAAAGCCATCTACACCCAGGGTGAGGCCTATAGGATCTGAGGGTGGACCACAACATAGTATTTTCACACTCTTTATTGATGTTTGCTTGCATTATGTTTTCCTTTTCAAATTTTTTTCTTCTTATAGATCTGATTTTTCTTGTACAGCAAGATAACTGTATAAATATGTATACACATATTCAATTTGTCAAGTATTTTAACATAATTAACATGTATTAGACTTTCTGCCATCTAGGGGAGGGGGTGGAGGAAAGGAGGGAAAATTTTGTAACAAAGCTTTGCAAGGGTCAATGATGAAAAATTACCCATGTATGTTTTGCAAACAAAAAGTTTTAATAAAATTTTTTTAAAAAGTGATGGTTTTAAAATCAATGCAGACAAGATTAGGAGGGAAGCAATAAATTGGGAAATCATCTTTACATTTAAGGGTTCTGATAAAGGTCTCATCTCAAAAATATATAGAGAATTGTCTCATATTTATAAAAATTCAAGCCATTCTCCCATCAATAAATGGTCAAAGGATATGAACAGACAATTTTCAGAGGATGAAATTAAAACTATTTATAGTCATATGAAAAGGTGCTCCAAATCACTATTGATCAGAGAAATGCAAATCAAGACAACCCTGAGATACCACTTCACACCTGTCAGATTGGCTAAAATGACAGGAAAAGTTAATGATGAATGTTGGAGGGAATGTGGGAGGGCTGGGACACTGTTGCATTGTTGGTGGAGCTGTGAACGGATACAGCCATTCTGGAGAACAATTTGGAGCTATGCTCAAAAAGTTATCAAACAGTGCATACCCTTTGACCCAGCAGTGTTTCTACTGGGCCTATATCCCAAAGAGATTTTAAAGGAGGGAAAGGGCCCCACATGTGCAAAAATGTTTGTGGCAGCCCTTTTTGTAGTGGCAAGAAACTGGAAATTGAAAAGATGCCCATCAATTGGAGAATGGCTGAATAAATTATGGTATATGAATACTATGGAATATTATTGTTCTGTAAGAAATGACCAGCAAGATGATTTCAGAGAGGCCTGGAGAGACTTGCATGAACTGATGCTGAGTGAAATGAGCAGAACCAAGAGATCATTATACACGGCAACAACAGTACTATATGACGATCAATTCTGATGGACATGGCTCTCTTCAACAATGAAATGTTTCAAACCACCTCCAATTGTTCACTGAAGAAAGCCATATACACCCAGAGAGAGGGATGTGAAATGTGGACCACAACATAACATTCTCATACTCCTTGACTGATGTTTGCTTACATTGTGTTTCCTTTATCTGATATATCGTTTGTGTAGACAAGATTTTTCTTGCACAACAATGACAAGTTTGGAAATATGTATACATATATTCGATTTACCAATATTTTAACATAATTAACATGTAGTGGATATCCTGCCATCTAGGGGAGGTGTGGGGAGTTGAGGGAAAAATTTGTAACGGAAAGCTATGTAAGGGTTATTGTTGAAGAATTACCCACACATATGTTATGCAAATAAAATTTAAAAAAAATAAACAAAAAAGAAAAAAAAGTGATGGTTTTGGTTTTTCATTGCCTATTCTATTTCACTTGTTGCTATAATTAACATTTTCAATACAATATTGAATAATAGTGGTAATAATGGGCATCTTTGCTTCACCCCTGTTCTTATTGGGAAGATTTCTAGCTTATCCCCATTACAAAAATCTTGTTTTTTCTTTTCTTACATTTATCTAGTTCTGAGAGGGCAAAGTTGAAATTCTCCACTAGTATAATTTTACTATCTATTTATTCCTGTAACTCATTTAGTTTTTTTAAATTTAGATGTTATACAATTTGGTGCATATATATTTAGCATTAATATTATTTCATTGTTTATGGTGCCTTTTAACAAGATGTAGTTTCCTTCCTTATCTCTTTTAATGTGGTCTGTTTTTGATTTTGCTTTGTCTGAGATTATGATTGCTAGCCCTGTCTCTTTCCCCCCTTCACCTGAATTGTAATGGATTCTGCTCTAGTCTCTTACCTTTTCTCTTTATGTATCTCTTTGTTTCAAATGTTTCTTGTAAACAACATATTGTAGGATTCTAGTTTTTAATCCACTCTGCTCTCTACTTCCATTTTATGGATGAGTTCACCCCATTTACATTCACAGTTATGATTACTAACTGTTGCTAGTAATTCTATTTTTCTCTCCATCCTATTTTCCCACCATTTATCCTTTTCTCTTTCTGCCTTTGCCCCTCTAATTTTCTTTATCTCTATCTCTTTTTTTTGTTCTGTCCCTCCTCATAAGTGTTTTGCTTCTGAACACCATCTTCCCCAATCCATTCTTCCTTCTATCAGTCCCTTCCTTCTTCTCTTATCCCTTTCCCTTCTTACTTCTCTATAGGGTAAGATAGATTTCTATACCCTACTGAGTATGTGTTATTCCCTCTTTCAGTCTATTCTGATGTGAGTAAATTTCAAGTGTTGCTTGCTAACACCATCCTTTCCCTCCATTGTAATAGCTTTTTTGATCTTCTTTATATGAGACAATTTACCCCATTCTACCTCTCCCTTGCTTCTTCTTCTAGTAGAGTCCTCTCTCTCCCCCACTAACTGCTTTATATCATCCCATCATAAGCAACTTATGCCCATGCCCTCTGTCTACGCATACTTCTAACTATCCTAATAGTGATAAAGTTTTTAAGAGTTACAAGTATCACCTTCCTGTGGAGGAATATGAACAGTTTAACTTTATTGAATTACTTTGTTCTTTTTTTTCCTATTTATCTTTTTATGCTTCTCTTGTATCTTTTATTTGAAAATCAAATTTTATGTTTGGCCCTAGTCTTTTTATTAGGAGAGAAATGTTTCATAAGAAAGCTAGTAGTTTGTAATACATTTGATAACTATTTGTGTACATCCTTTTGACTACTTTTCCACTGGAGAATGTCTTGGTTTTATATATTGTAGTTAATTCACTATTTATTTTAGATATTGGACCCTTATCAGAGATTTTTGATGCAGATTTTCCCCAAACAATGATATCCCTTGTTTTATGTTGATCTCTTTTTTTCAGGCAAAATTTTTTCAATTTTATGTAACTAATATTATCCATTTTGGTTTTTGTTAGATCCTCTATGCTTTGTTTGGTATCTCCTATAATAGGTGCATTATGCATTGTTGGTTGTGAACTAATCTGGCCATTCTAGAAAGTAACTTGGAATTGTGCTTTAAAAGCTATTAAATTGTGCATATGAATTTATTCTGTGATACCACTACTAGTTCTATGCCTCAGAGCTCAGAGAAAGAGAACTAGGATCCATATATACAAAATATTTATAGTAGCTCCTTTCATGGTAGCAAAAAATTGGAAAGGTGGGGGTACCCATCAATTAGGGAATAACCGCAAACTATGGCATAAGAATATGATGGGATATTATTGTATTGTAAGAAATGACAAAGGGAATGATTTCAGAAAAAAAACTTGGGAACACTTATATGAACTAATAGAGAATGAAATAATCAAAACCAAGAGAACAATTTATACAATAATAACAGTATTGCAAAGACAATCATCTTTGAAAGTCTTAGTAATTCTGATCAGCATGACCAGCTACAGTTTCAGAGAATTCATGATTAAACAAGTACTCACCTTCTCATAGAGAGATAATAGATATAATGCAGATTGAGATATACTTTTTAAAAAACATGGGCAATCCCAAACTTACTTGGCCATAGTATTTGAAACAAGAGATTTTCTTTTTCTTATTCTTTTTTCTTTTCTGGGGATGGAAGTATGAAAGAAGGAAATTTTTCATTTAAAAATTTTTTTAAAAAAATTCTCCTTCTAGCCATAGTTGTGAAAAGTGCCCAAAGTATCTCTCTTTTATATCTTCATCTTCTTCTTCCTCTTCTTTCTCTTCTTCCTCTTCCTCCACTTGAACTCCTTTGTTAGGCACTTAAGGGACTTTGCAACCTGGTTCCAACTTAGCTCTGCAGTCTTATTATGTGTTACTCTCTTTCATGTACTGAACAGTCCAGGCAAACTGGACTTTGCTATTTTTCACGCAAAACTATTAACTGTCTCTCTGCCTTTGTACTGATTGTCCCCCATGGCTAAAATGAACTCTTACCTCTGTTTGTTGGAATCCCTAATTTCTTTCAAATTTTAGTTCATGTGTCAGCTTTTTACATGAAGCTTTTCCTGTTCTCCCAGCTGATAGTGCCTATTACTTTTTAAAAAATCATTTATTTTTTGCATACATGGTGTGTATAAGTATATAGATATATGTATACAAGAATAAATGAAATTTCCTCTATCATATTAAGCTCTAATTTATTTTGTTAATGAAACATATTTTTCCTTTACTTCCATTAAATTATTCTAATCCTTGTTTTACATACAAACATACTCATATGAACACAAAAACTGTAACCCAGCCTCAAACCTACAGCATTAGCTGTAACTAGATTCAATTCTCAATTTTACATAAACACTCAGAAACTTATTAGGCATGTACCCACAATCTCATGCAGTTTGATCCTAGCCTTTACATATATTCACATTCATCTCACAAATACTAAGTAACACATAGTAAACCAAGTTTATAAATTAGTTCAATCACTTCTGTGCTTTTCTTTCCTAGATACGTCACTTTAGGAATACCTACTCTTCCTCTCCCTGATTTTTGCTCATTAAATATTTATGATACCCATAAGATTGCTCTTCCCTACACTTCTCTTTTTACTTTTATATTTTATTATTTATTTATTGCCATATTTATGATGGTTAGTTGTCAACCAAAATTATCTTGATTTGCTAATCAAATCAAAACTTTTGTTGCTTTAATATTCCATTGAGATAATTCAATTGGGAAAATTATACCAACACTTCTGCATTCTGTGATTTCTTGCAGGATCTGACCCCTTCCCCATCCCCTTGAAATAATTGCAGATCACACCAATCTGCTATTGTTTTGTTTTGATAACCTTATTATAAAATTATGTATGAATTCTCCTCCAAATTCTTTCTCTTCTCACTCTGGGGACCATTTCAAATCATAACAACACCAATGGAGTTTTACTTGTCCTGAATAACATTTTGTTATGTAAATAGTATTTCATTTTTTCAATTACATGTAAAGATAATTTTTAACATTCATTTTTAATAAGATTTTGAATTCCAAATTTTTCTCCCTCCCTTCCCCTGTTCCCAAGATGGCAAACAATCTGATATGCTATACATGTGCAGTCATATAAAGCATATTTCCACATTAGGTTGTAAAAGAAGAAACAAAAAAAAAGGTTTAAAAAATCATGAAAAGAAAATGAAAGTGGTATGCTTCATACTGCATTCAGACTCCATCAGTTTTTTCTCTGGATGTGGATGGTATTTTTTGTTATGAGTTTTTTTGAATTGTCTTGGATCTTTTGTATTGCTGAGCAGAGCTAAATCAATCATAATTGATCATTGTACAATGTTGCTATTACTGTATACAATGTTCTGGTTCTGCTCACTTCATTCATCATCAGTTTGTGTAAGTTTTTCCAAGTTTTCCTTAATAACATTTGTAATAAGTCTTCCTTCCAGTTCTGTCCCCTCATTCTTTGAAACAAGTTGAGTTGTAATAACTGAGGAAGCAGAATAGTTTAGTGTAAAGAACATTCGATAAGAAATTAGCTAACCTAGGCTCTGTCACTTACTACCTGTATGACTTTAATCTCTCTGTGCTTCAGCTTTCTTTTTTGTGAAGCAAGGTAGTGGAACTGGATGTTCTTTTAGGTTCCATCCAAAGAGAAATCTATAATCCTGTGGCTTCACTGTTGTTTTGCTAACCCTGTATAATATTACACTGAATCTCATGTTAGTAATTTAGTGATTTAGTCTTATTACACATTACTTCTCTTCACATACACAACAGATTCAGTCTTACAAATCTTCTTGCCGTTGCTCATATGCGATATCTATTTCCATGCTCTGTGCCCAGGCAATCCACTATATCTGGTAGATACTCCTTCTTCATGTTTACCTCCTAGAATTTTTAACATCCTTCAAGGGGCACACTCTATATGAATACTTTTTTTTTATATAACCCTCAGTTGCTTAGAAATGGAAACTGCCAATACCTTTCCTCCTAAATCACCATTTATCTATTTTGTATGTGCATACACATGTCTTTGCATACACAGTAAGCTTCTTAATATTAAAACGCATTTCTCTTTTGTTCTCATATAAGGAACTCCTAGCATGCTCTTGGCATATAGTAGGTGCTTAATAAAAACTTGCTGATTGCTTGATTGATTGCAAAACCCTCACTTTATCCATGAAGCTCTGGAGTAATTACCACAATATCTTTGAGTGAATTGAATTTTATGTTTCTCTGTGAAGTCTGGAGAATACTATCAATCTGCAATCTATTCCTTGATCTTGCTACATGTGGGAAATTTTCTTGGGCAATTTTCTGAAAAATCACGGTTAGTTTCTTTAAGTTTTTTTTTTTTTTTTTTTTGTGGTTTTTTGGGAAATGTGATGTTTCTGAAATTCTCTTTCAGTGTTCTGTCTTATATATTTTTCAGTTTTGTTTCTGTAGTTTTCAAATCTTTCTCCAACTAAGTCCTTTGATCTTTCTTTGCTACATAATTTTTCACTTTTGCTGATTTGCTTTCTAGCAAGAGAATTTTATTTCACAATTCCTTGCTTTTATTCCAATTTTTCCAAGCATTTTCTATATTGTTGAATTTAATTATTAATTTGTCTTCTTTTTTTGATAAACTTCTATTAGAATCGTTGGATACATAAAACTATATACTCGTATAAACATATGTGTATAAGTAATGAGTGTTAGGTTTTCTTTGATTTTTAATACACAAACATATACCCCGTGTCTTGTACTAGATCCAACTTCATTCCTGAAGCTGTTGTTGAACTTATTTTTTTCCCTCTGGTAACTTTTGGGAATCTCTTCATCTTTAATATTCACTCATCACTTCCTCCCTGCTCCTTGTTTCTTCATCTTTGTATTTTCCTTATGTGAGAGGCTAATTTCGTTTTAGTCTGTTTTATAACCTTTTACTCTTTGTAGTTGTCTAAAAACTTATTTTTTAAATTGACCAATAAATATTTATTGAACATCTACAATGTGCCCCATTGTATGTTAGTTGCTGGGGACATAAAGACCAAAATGAAACAGTTATTGCCCTCAAAGAGGTTACAATATATCATTTTACAAGTCTAGTCTTTGTTGCAACAAGTTATGTCTCCCTGATCTACCCTTTTCTTGAATCTACATATTGGCTAGAAACTTTCATGCCCTGACCCGACCCGCGGGTCTCGAGCTAGGGGTGCCTGAGATCTCGCATCGGCCTGTGAGCCAAAGAGGCTGGGGAGGCTTCAACCTGGGGATGGGCTGTGAAAGGAAAGAATGGAGACCACTCTGTATAAGGGCAGAATAGCTCGTTTATTGAGGCTCAGTACAGGGTTTTTATACATGGTATATCAAAGTAAATTTTCATATAACAAAGGATGTAACATTTGTTGACCATTTGTCAGGAAATTGAATAAGGGGAGGAATCTTTGTGTATGTGTGACTTCTTGAAGCAGGATGCCTGTTTGACACTTTCTTGAGGTATTTGATCGTATCTTGCTTCCTGGTATGCACTTTTTGGGGGCAGGGGTTTGGTGATGTCTCTTACAGTCTCTTTGTCTCCAACAATGCCCTATGAGACTTAATTGGAATCTCTTCCTGTGTTATTACAGATGGGAAATCAATCAAGCACCTGAGAAAGACTTTACCCACCTTTCATGGAAAACACCTATCCTTCTTTGAATGTTCTGTGACTCTCACAGCACAGGAGGGCTGGAAGTCATGCTTGTGGCAAATTGGAAGACATGACAAGAACTTGGGTCAAGAGGGACAATTTTTTTATGGATCATCAATCCCTTTCTTCCTCCTATCATGGCCTTAAGATCATCTCACTCAGCTCAGGACACCATAAATTTGGGGACTTTTTTGGGGGGATGTTGGCAAGCATTTTAAACTTCTACTATTTGCCAGGCATTGTGCCAAGTTCTGGGAATACAAGTAGAAAGAAAAACAATCTTTGTCCTCAAAAAGTTTACATACTAATGGGGAAAAATAAGAGAGTAAAAAAAAAGTGTTGGAGCAGTAAAGAAAATCTGGAGTATGCTGGGGAAAGAAATCAGATATGGCTGATCTGCTCCTCCATAGGAGGAGGGGCGGAGGAGACTTCCAAAATTTGAATTCCAGAACCAGAGTGAACTTCTAGGATGAAGAGGTTTCTGGGGCAAAGTGGAGGAAAGTCTGGATTATAGCTTAGAGAGGAATAAAATCCTCTGGCTAACTTGAATATAGTGAGCATGCTTTGGCGTCACTCATAATTATGCCAACCTTAGAGTTCTGGGAGTAACCCTGAAAAGTCTGTGGTAGTCCAGTGTAACATAATTATAATAACTCAAGCTGGCATAGTGAAAAGAGTAGCTAGTTTTTTCTCCTACCTCCATGTGATCCTGGGTGAGTTACTTAACCTCTCAGGGACACATACAAATTTCTAAGAATATAAGTGGCAGAGAAGGTGTTTGTCTAGATTGGTAAAAACATTTTCTTATAGAGAGGAACCTACAATAATCTTTAATCACTCCTTGTCTGCTGGCTACCTTCCTATTGCTTACAAACACACCTAAGTTTCCCGCATTCTCAAAAAACCCTGAAAGCAAAGACAAATTGGGAAGTTTTAAAAATAATATGTAGTATTTATTATATTTTTTTTTCTTGGAATGGAGGTTTATTGTTTTGCATTTAATCCTCTCTTATGGTCTGATGTGTGCATAGTGGCTCTAGTCTATTTTTCTCCAGCTCAAGTAACTTGTAGAAGTGTCCCATAAAATTGATCTCAAAATAATTTACCTTCCTTTTTTGTCCCTTCTCATCACCTTTTTGAAGATAGAAAGGACTGAAAGTTAGAATTAGAAGTTTTAGGTTGAGGAGAGTCAAAATCTTAACACATTCTCAGGAAAGTGCCTCTGTCTAAATGAAGAAATCTTACTATATAGGAGAGAACTGTTTCCAGATTCCCTCTTTTCCTCTAAAATACCTTGGGTGGGCATAATAACTGAGACATTTTAAAAGGTGTGAGAGTTTGAGAGATATAGTATTTATTTAATACTCTAGCCAGAGTAGTAGTAAAAGGAAGTTTATTTTGTCTCTCTAAAGACCTTCTGCTTAATTTTCAAAGCCCTTCATAACTGGACCCTTTCCTACTTTTCCAGTTTTCTTATTCCTTATTCCCTTCTATGTATTCTTTGCTATTCCTTGAACAAGATACTCCATCCCCAGTTTGTCAGTATTTTTTCCTGAATACCCCCCATGCCTGGAATTTAATCTTTTCTCATTTCCTGGGCTGCCTCTAAGTCCCAGCTAAAGTCCCACTTTCTGCATGATACCTTTCCCAATCCTCCTTAATCTTAGAGCTTTCCCTTTGAGGCACTTCCTTATCACAATGTATCCTGTATATATCTTGTTCATACATAATTGTTTGCATGTTGTCTCCTTCATTAGACTGTGAGTTCCTTGAGAGTAGAGACCATTTTATTCCTTTCTTTGTATTTCTATCACTTAAAATACAGTGCCTAGTGCATAGTTGGCACTTAAATGATTGTTGGTTGACTGTCACTAATAGAATCACAGATCCAACCTTACCAAAAAAAAAAAAAACCTCACTTATTTAGCATATTGAAGTTTACAAATCATTTTACTCACAATAACCCCGTCAAGGGAAAAAGTGCAGGTAATATTATCTCCGCTATACATATATAGTTACTAAAACCAAATGCTTTGCCCATGGTCATATAGCAAGTCAGTGTTACAACCAAGATTCAAACCCAGGTCTTTTGTTTGCTCATCCAATGCTTTCTTTCTTGCTTGTTTTTTTTTTTGTTGTTGTTGTTGTTTTTGTTTGTTTTTTAAATAAATGTTTTATTGAAGTCTTTTCTTAAGTATCACTCTTCTAAATGATTTCATGCTAAAAAACAAACAAACAACAAACTTTTGTAATAAATAAGGAGCGTTAAGCAAAACAGAGGGAGTTTCAGGCAAGTCTAATTCTGTATATCTTTTTCTTTACCCATAGAGCTCCATCTTCCTGGAGAAAGACCTACTTCATTGTCAGTCCTCAGATGAGTGATTAGATTTTATCTTTCATCTGTCATCTTTCATTCTATTATCTTTCAGTGTTGTTTTTCTATTCTCAATTTGTTTATTAGTTTCCTGGATCTGTTTACTCCACCCTTTGTCTCCAATATTCTCCCTACAATACCACATAGCCTCTTCCTCAACCATCATTGATATTTTGGCTCTAGATTTCTGCTAATTACTTTTGTTGTATTGTAGGCTTAAGCTCTTATCCTGGGGCTATTTTGTCCCAATTGGTGAGGCCCGCCCCAGAAACCCAACCAAAGCTAATAGATATCTTTCTGCCATCTCCTTCCTTTTCCCATTTCTAACCCATTTCTTGCTCAGAAGATCATAATCAATTTAACACTAACATTGCCTTTGGACAGGGTTTGTTGATTGCCCTGTAGTTCTACCCACCATACCTGTGACTTCCTAAATTAAAATATTTCTCCCTGACTATATTTCCCTGAATGTGTTTTCTCCCTAAGTATAGGGGTTCTTCACCTTTGGCATTCTGGCAAAGCCTAATGAGTCCTTAGATAATTTTTTTTTTTGGTAAATAGTATTTTATTTTTCCCCCAATTACATGTAAAGATAGTTTTCAACATTCATTTTTTATAAGATTTTGAGTTCCAAATTTGTGTTCCTCCCTCCTTCTCTCCTTCCCCAAGATAGTAAGCAATCTTACATAGTTTACATGTGAGAAATCATATTAAACATTTCCACATTAAACATATTTCCACAATAGTCCACTAATTAGTATTAGTCCACATTGTGAAAGAAGAATCAAATGTTTTTAAACAAATAAAAAATATTGAAATATAGTCATTAACTTTTAAAAAGTTCACTGAGTCCAGATTAATAACTCCTATCAAAATGCAAGCACTTTGAAGTGCTTTGCCATCTGACACACAATAAGCATTTGATAAATGCTTTTAATTCATTTATTTATTCCTTTAATTATTAATTTTTTGTGCCAAGCAAAAAGGGACTTGTGATCAACATTTTTCTTTTAACAAAATTTCTTATTTTCCCTAGTTACATATGTAAAAAACATGTTTTAGTTGTTCATGTACATTCTTTTTTTTAACATATTTCCTTATGAATCATGTTGGGAGAGAAAAATCAGAGCAAAAGGGAAAAACCATGAGAGAAAAAAAAACAGAAGGAAAAGGGGAAAAAAGTGAACATAACATGTGTTGACTTACATTCAGTCTCCATAGTGCTCTTTCCATCCAAAGTTTATTGGGATTGCCTTGAACTGAAGCACTAAGAACAACCAAATCTGTCATAGGTGATCATTGCACAAATTTGGGGCTGCTGTATACAATGTTTTCTGCTTTTTTTGCTCAGCAGTCTGCTCATCATTTTTATAGAAAAATAATATTCAATTACTTTTATGTGCCATAACTTATTCAACCATTCCCCAAATGATGGGCATCTACTCATTTTCCAATTTTTGGCCATTACAAAAAGAGCTACTACAGGATTTCAGAGAGGATTGGAGAGACTTGCATGAACTGATGCTGAGTGAAATCAGCAGAACCAGGAGAACATTATACACAGCAACAAGACTATACGATGATCAATTTTGATGGACATGGTTCTCTTCAACAATGATGTGATTCAAATCAGTTGTTCTTCGATGAAGATAGTCATATACATCCAGAGAGAGGCCTGTGGGAACTGAGTGTGAACCACAACACAGCATTTTAACGCTTTCTGTGAATATTTCCATGCATTTTGTTTTCCTTCTTAGGTTGCTTTTTTCTTCTTCTCTTTCTAGATCTGATGTTTCTTGTGCAGTAAGATAACTGTATAGATATGTATACATGTATTGTATTTGTCATATAATTTATCCTATTTAGCATGTATTAGATTACTTGTCATCTAGGGGTGGGGGATGGGGGGAAGGAGGGGAAAAGCTTGGGAAAAAAAAGTTTTTGCTAAAAGGTCAATGTTGAAAGGTCACTCATATGTTTTGTAAATTAAAAAAATTAAAAATTAAAAAAATTTTTTAAAAAAAGAGCTACTACAAACATTTTTGCATGTGTGGGTCCTTTTCCCTTTTTATGATTTCTTTGGGATACAGACCCAGTAGTGGTACTGCTGGATCAAAGGGTATGCACAGTTTTAAATGGACCTCTCCTATGGACCTAGTTTCAAATTGCTTTCCAGAATGTTTGGATCACTTCACAACTCCACCAACAATGCTTTAATGTCTCAGTTTTCCCACATCCCTTCCAACATTTATCATTATCTTTTCCTGTCATCTTAGCCAATCTGGGAGGTATGGGTTGGTACCTCAGAGTTGTTTTAATTTACATTTCTCTAATCAATAGTGATTTAGAGCATTTTTTCATATGACTAGAGATGGCTTCAATTTCTTCATCTGAAAATTGTTCTTATCTTGTGACCATTTTTCAATTGGGGAATGAATTGTGCTCTTAAGATCAATTTTTTTTTAACTCTTCCTATACTTGATGAAAAGGAACATAGTGTAGGCTATAGAATATTGAGCTGGCAGTTAGCCAACTTGGATTCCTGTCTTTGATCTGTCATGAACCTCTTGTTTGATCTTTGGTAGGTTACTGCTTTACTTTGTCTTCCTTTTTTTTTTTTTGTCAGTAAGATGAAGATTTTGCATGAGTTGATGATACTTTCTGGTTCATGCATTTTATGAGAGTTAAATCACTTGACTGCTATCTTTTCTCCAGGCAATACAATCTTTTATGTAATGGAACAAAAAAAAATGTTCCAATAATGATAAAATAGAAATATTTACTTTGTTAAATATCGATGCATAGAAATAGGAATGGTACTTCTTAAACTTGATTTTAAAAAATTCAATTCAATATACAAATGTTAATTAAGTGCTTCCTATGTGCATATATGTGAGGTAACTGTTTACAGAGTGATGCCTAGAAATATTGGCATCTAATATCAACACTACAAATTATACCTTGAACAACTGATTCAAAAGATACATTTAATTGTAGAGGAGGGATTTACACTACCCACTGAAGGAAAATAGAGCCATTGCAAGGGGCAATGCTCAAACATTCCCACAACCCAGAAGGAGAGAACTATTAGATAATTTCCTATTTAAACTTGCCCTAATCATCTAATTATCAAGAATAATTAGTTATTTCATCATTAATGTCATCCCAAAAGTCTGATTCTGAAGGGTGGGGCTTCTAGAACAGCTATCCCTGGTTTTATGACTCAATTGAAACCTGGGGAGAAGACTACTTGTCCCTTCTAGGCACACCCTTATTCCAAGATCAACTTACTCTCACTCCCAGAAAAGTTTAAGAAACTTAAGAGGGAAAAGCTCTGAGAGAGTGGGAGAGGCAGAGATATATCCTGAAGTCCCTTCCATCCTCCAATCAGGGCAGAATATGCTGAGGAGACATGACAGAGACTGTGTAAAACTGATGGGTTTGCTGGATGAGATTACACAGATGAGCTGGTCAGAACTCTGTTTCTGCTTTGGTGTTAGTGAGAGCTTAGCTCAATACCTCCTATTCCCCATTTAACTATATAATGGTTTCCTTTCACCCAGTGAGAGAAGAGGTAAAGAGACAAATTGATTGATCACTCCTACCTGTGAGACAAAAGAACCAGCATCTTGCTTTTCATTGCTTAATTTAATCTTTCAGTTCCTCTGTTATCTTAACTGTTGGATTTAAAACTAGTGGTCCACAACAAGAGCTAATGTGGTTGCCTTCATCAATAGGCAAGACTGGGAGTGGGAAAGATTTCCCCCCTTTAAAATAACAAGATACATTTTTCTCTTTGGCAGAAGCTACAGCAAGAGGAGAGACCAAGGTAGGAGCAGAAGGCAAGGTCTAGAGTGCACATGAGGGAGAGAGAGAACATATGAATCTGGATTATTTCCTGATTTTATGTTACAAAGGACTGGCACATGGGCAAGATACAATGTATTTGGCTTATGCAATTCCATGCATGGAAAAGGCTAGGGATTGTGCTTCTAGGACACTTGTAATGACATGTAATGGAGGTGTTTTGCAGAGACTTCGGAATATGAATAGTCATTCTTTAATTGATTCTGTCTGATAACAACATGGTGAACATCAGCTTCTTTGACTGACTCTCATAGTAAAGATGGAACCTGAGCCTGGGGAAGGAAAACATTGAAAAAGCTCTATTCAGATATTATAAACAAATTAGAACAATGTAGGATGGTTTACCTCTCAGACCTGTGGAGGGGGAAGGAATTTGTGACCAAAGAAGAACTAGAGGTCATCATTAATCACAAAATAAGTTTGACTATATCAAGTTAAAAAGTTTTTGTACAAACAAAATGAATGCAGACAAGATTAGAAGGGTAGCAGTAAACTGGGAAAATATTTTTACATCCAAAGGTTCTGATAAAGGCCTCATTTCTAAAATATTTAGAGAATTGACTCAAATATATAAGAATTCAAGCCATTCTCCAATTGATAAATGGTCAAAAGATATGAACAGACAATTTTAAGATGAAGAAATTGAAACTATTTCTGGTCACATGAAAAGGTGCTCCAAGTCACTATTGATCAGAGAAATGCAAATTAAGACAACTCTGAGATACCACTACACACCTGTCAGATTGGCTAAAATGACAGGAAATGATAATGATAACTGTTGGAGGGATGTGAGAAAACTGGGACACTGATACATTGTTGGTGGAACTGTGAACGGATCCAACCATTCTGGAGAGCAATTTGGAACTATGCTCAAAAAGTTATCAAACTGTGCATACCCTTTGACCCAGCAGTGTTTCTACTGGGCCTATATCCCAAAGAGATTTTAAAGGAGGGAAAGGGACCCACATGTGCAAAAATGTTTGTGGCAGCCCTTTTTGTAGTGGCAAGAAACTGGAAATTGAAAGGATGCCCATCGATTGGAGAATGGCTGAATAAATTATGGTATATGAATGTTCTGGAATATTATTGTTCTGTAAGAAATGACCAACAGGAGGATTTCAGAGAGGCCTGGAGAGACTTGCATGAACTGACACTGAGTGAAATCAGCAGAACCAGGAGAACATTATACACAGCAACAAGACTATACGATGATCAATTTTGATGGACATGGTTCTCTTCAACAATGATGTGATTCAAACCAGTTGTGCTGCGATGAAGATAGTCATATACATCCAGAGAGAGGCCTGTGGGAACTGAGTGTGAACCACAACACAGCATTTTAACGCTTTCTATGAATATTTCCATGCATTTTGTTTTCCTTCTTAGGTTGTTTGTTTCTTCTTCTCTTTCTAGATCTGATGTTTCTTGTGCAGTAAGATAACTGTATAGATATGTATACATGTATTGTATTTGTCATATAATTTATCCTATTTAGCATGTATTAGATTACCTGTCATCTAGGGGTGGGGGGTAGGGGGAAGGAGGGGAAAAGCTTGGGAAAAAAAGTTTTTGCAAAGGTCAATGTAGAAAAATCACTCATATGTTTTGTAAATAAAAAGCTTTATTAAAAAAATTTTTAAAAATTAAAAAAAGCTCTATTCAACCTAGTCTTTGTCTTTGGTAGGACTTCTATTCTTGATTTGATTCATTTGCTGATGGCATCCAGTGAGAGACAATATTCAATATCTCTCTCTGGAGTTAACTCATGGTCTTGAGGAATATAGTTTCTTTGCCTTCATTAACACAAAAGCTGAATTTTTAGGTGAAGAGATCAGACACTATGAGTGGAAGTGGAGGCTAGAAGCAGACTGTGGAGGGCTCTTAAATGTAGACCTAAGGAGTTTAATATTTTGTTCTCAAGATAATGGGAAGCTACGAAAGAGTTTCAAACAGAATAATGATACAGTCAACTCTGTGTCTAAAGAGGATTAATTTGGCAACTGAATAAAGGATGAATCAGTGAGAAGGGAGGCTGGAATCGGGAAAGCCAATTAGGAGGCTTTTTTAATAGGCTAAAAGAATGGTGATAAAGTAGACTTTATCCCAAGAAAAGTAGGATGCAAGGTGATAGGCTAAGAAAAGACAGACAGGGTCATTTTGAAAACTTGCATTTTATCCTAAAGTAATAAAAAGTCATTGAAGGTGTTTAATTATATCTGTGTCTTGGGGCTATAATTTTGGTAGCTATATGGTTAAGATTGGATAAAAAATTTGATACAAGGATTCAACAAAGGAGACAGAAAGAAGTTTGGAACAATTCCAGTGAAGGGAGTGAAAAATAGTCAGTTAGAGATGAGCAAAAGGATTTCCATGCAGAGGAGAGAAGAGGTGAGAAGAGGAGAATTTGTAGTGGACCCAGTGGGCAGTTCCCTAGACCCTTCTAATATCAATCAGAAGTTTAGGAATACATACTGAGAAGATCTGTGTTAGGAATGACCCAGGAATGGAAGGTTGGCAAGGCACAAATGATGAAAGAAAGGACAAATGATTATAGGATTCAAGTGAAGATGGTGCCTTGTAACCTGATTAACGATAGGGTTATAAACGTGAAGAGGGAAAAATGAATCCAGAACAGGGGAGATGAATTGAGGGAACAAAGAAGAAAGAGGAAGAAGATGGAGGAAGAAGAGCAAGTTTAGGAGGAGTTATGCAATGGGAGAGGCAAAAGGACAGGAGATTATGATCAGAGAAAAGAATTTCAGAATTCAGGATCATTGAGGAAGAAGTGTTTGGGGTGGTGATTAGTGTTAAGGTGTGACGGCCCATGTGGGTGGCTGAGGTAAAGGGAAGATCAATATCATAGGGGCTGAGGTCGACAAACAGACCACAGTCCAAGGAACAGTCAACAGTAAAATCATCATGAATGAGGACATGGGATGGGATGGGAGGCACAGAGCTCCTTGAAAAAAAGAAAAAAAGTGATGCAGGTCAATAGATGACAGCAACAAAAGGATGATAGGACAGGATGATAGAAGCTATCAGAGAGACAGCAGAAGAGAGAAATTCTGGAAATGATAAAGGCTACAAGGAGTCTGATAACCATTCTCCTGGAACCCTGGGCAGAAGCAAAGGGACAAGGGGTCTCCCAGAGACAAGTAAGGTTTCTGTAAGCATCAGAAAAGGCAAATCTATGAAAGGAAAAGTTTTAAAGAGGAATTTTTAAACAATAGGATGGAAGTTGCAGGGGATACAATGCAAGGAGAAGAACCAGAAGGATAGGGTGCTGTATAGGGAGTGTGGGAGAGCTGTATTAGATTACATAAGCATGGAGAAAGGGTTTTTGTTTTGACCACAGAGTGGTTATGAATTAAAGGGATTAAAGGAGTGGGGGAGATGGGGGAGAGAAAGTACTATACTAGCCTTAAAACAGACTGCCAAGTATAGAAAAGCTTTTAAAGGAAATATGGTGAAGAAGGCCTCTAAATGGCAGAGGAAGACTTCTGAATCTCTATTACAATCCTTTATAACATTTCTGTTAGGACAAGAGAACTTGCTCTTTTATTGGGATACCTATGCATAGGAGCATTTGAATAACAAAGGGATTGAGACAGTGATTGAACCTTTGGTCTCATTGTTTTAGAGAGCTTCCTCTATCAGTGTCAGTATCTTTGCTGCCACTTAGAATTTTATTTTATTTTATTTTTATTAAAGCTTTTTATTTGCATAACATATGTATGGGTAGTTCCTCAATACTGATCTTTACAAAGCTTTCCCTTACAATTCCCCCCCCCCAGTTCCCTCCCCTCCCCTAGTTGGCAGGAAGTCCACTACATGTTAATTATATCAAAATACTTGACAAGTCAAATATATGTATACATATTTCCACATTTATCTTGCTGTGCAAGAACAATCGTATCTACATGAACAAAAAATATCTGAGAAAGGAAACCCAATGCAAGTAAACATTGATAGAGCGCATGAAAATGTTATGTTGTAGTCCACATCTCATATTCCTCTCTCTGGGTGTATATGGCCTTCTTTACTGAACAACTGGAACTGGTTTGAAACATTTCATTGTTGAAGAGAGCCATGTGCATCAGAATTGATCATCATATAGTCTTATTGTTGCCGTGTACAATGATCTCCTGGATCTGCTGATTTCACTCAGCATCAGTTCATGTAAGTCTCTCCAGGCCTCTCTGAAATCATCCTGCTGGTCATTTCTTATAGAACAATAATATTCCATAACATTCATATATTATAATTTATTGATGCATATCCATTCAGTTTCCAGTTTCTAGCCACTACAAAAAGGGCTGCCACAAACATTCTTGCACATGTGGGTCCCTTTCCCTCTTCTAAGATCTCTTTGGGATATAGGCCCAATAGAAACACTGCTGGGTCAAAGGGTATGCACAGTTTGATAAATTTTTGAGCATAGTTCCAAATTGCTCCAGAATGGTTGGATCCGTTCACAGTTCCACCAACAATGTATCAGTGTCCCAGTCTTCCCACATCCCCTCCAACATTTGTCATTATCTTTTCCTGTCATTTTAGCCAATCTGACAGGGGTGTAGTGGTACCTCAGAGTTGTCTTAATTTGCATTTTTCTGATCAATAGTGATTTGGAGTACCTTTTCATATGACTAGAAATGGTTTTAATTTCATCATCTGAAAATTGTCTGTTCATATCCTTTGACCATTTATCGATTGGAGAGTGGCTTGAATTTTTATAAATCTGAGACAATTCTCTATATATTTTAGAAATGAGGCCTTTATCAGAACCCTTAAATGATTTCCCAATTTATTGCTTCTTTCCTAATCTTGTCTGCATTAGTTTTATTTGTACAAAAACTTTTTAACTTAATATAATCAAAATTATCTATCTGGTGTTCAATTAAGAGTTCCAGTTCTTCTTTGGGAACAAATTCCTTCCTTCCCCACAGGTCTGAGAGGTAAACTATCCTAGATCATTGAACAATATCTGTCATATACATGTATACACACATATACATATACATACATATATATATATGTGTATATATATATATATATATATATATAAAGAGAGATGTTGCTTGTTGTTTGTTTGTCCTTTGTTCTCAAAGAGGGCTAATGACATCTGGAGGGTGATGTCTTGATTTTCAAGAAAATTGGATTTAAATGAGGTAGAACTGTGCAAAATCTTCAGCTTCACTCTCTTTTTCAGAGTCTAATTCAGTGGCAAGATAGATCAGGACACTGGTAATGGCCCCACCTGCAGTAGGAAACCTTGGCCTTTTTAATAAGGTCTTCCCCAGGTCTCAGCTTGTCTGAGGTAATATCTATTCAGTAGTTAAAGGCTAAGTAGAAACTGAAACAAAATATGGTCTAGGTTGCCTATACAAAAGAATCAATCAGGGCAAGGAAGATGCTCAGAATTTCTGCCCAGAATAGAAACAACTGCAATTTAGACTCATTCAGAGCATTAAAACCCAAACAATGAGCAGGTGAGGCTTGAGCAGGGATCTATTATTGGTCAGTGAAAGTCAGTGATTTGGGTTTAAAGGCATAGTCAAGGAGCTCCATTTGAATCCCAATGGGCTTTACCAAAGCCTGCTTTTTCAGAACTATATTTCAAGAAATTATAAGTGAAAACTGTATGAGACAAAAGAGCTACTTGTCCCAGTTTTTAAAAAAAAATAATGATAGAATAAATAGAGAAGAAAAATCTAGCCCCCAAACCCCAAGATACCTGGGGAAGTATAAGTGTTCAAAATTTTAAATTCTTTTATACAGAGCACCAATATGTAAAGGTATGACTTCTCAGGTGAACAGAGGGAGAGGAGGAGGAGAAGGGGAAGGAGGAAGAAAAATTAGCAATATTGTCCTACTGGAACATAAATAGATATAGATATATGTTTTCATATATGTAAATATATATACTGATGATCACACTCAATGGACATCCAATGCAACTATACATTTTGATATGAATGATTCAACTCTTTAGTTTTTCCAGTTGTGGATAGATAAACCAATGGCTCTTATATTGTCATGAATTACATGGAGTATCCATGAAAATGTTCTAGGGCTCAACTCAACAATATTTATTAAATACCTATTATATACAAGGCACTGGAAAAGACCCTATTGATATAAAGATTAAAAATAAAATGGTACTTTTCCTTGAGATACTTGAATTATATTAGGGGAGAGGGATAGTAGAGTATACTATATGTACATAGATAGTAAAAGACATACCAGAAAACATGTTTTTAAAATATTTAAGGTAAGAGAAAATGCTTTCAGAGAATATAGAAAAAGTGGAACTTAAGGTGACTTCAAGGAAAGATAAGGCTCCTGAAATATAAAGCTTAGGCAAAAATCTGTTCCAGATATGTCATGGCCTATGTGAGTACATGGAAGTATGAGATGGCATGTTAAGTCTAAGGAATAAGTAGTAGTCCAATTTAATTGGAATACAAAGAACATGAGGAATAATGGAAAGGAATTTGCATTTTATCTTAAAGTAATAAAGAATCATTGAAGGTTTTTGATTAGATCTATGCTTTAGGGATATATTTTGGCAGCTGTATGGTTAAGATTGGATAAAACAGAGCCTGTGGCAAGAGAAACCTATTAGATGACAATTATAATGGTTCAGGTAATGGATAATGAGGAGTAATGAGAGTCTAAACTAAGATAGTGATAATAAAATGAGGAAAGGGGATAGAAGGCTAGGGGAAAGCATTATTTCCATTTTGGGTCTATATATTTTGAGGTATGAATGTATATCCAGATGGAGATTTTGAGCTGGCAACTGGGGATGTGGGGGGAGAGAGAGAGAGAGAGAGAGAGAGAGAGAGAGAGAGAGAGAGAGAGAGAGAGAGAGAGGG
>JAJPUD010016514.1:0-33865 GCA_023553655.1 Myrmecobius fasciatus
AAGAGGTTGTGTAAATTATCCAGGTTCACACAGCTAGTAATTCTCTGAAGCAGGATTTGAACTCCTGTCTTCCTGACTCCAAATCCAAATATCCGCTGTACCATCTCTCTGCCTATTATGTGGGATAGAAACCTTACACTATTGTTAACAAAGGACTCTTCAATCTCTTCACTTCATCTCATATGTATCATCTTCTGGCTCATAGAAAAATGGCTTTATCCTAAAATACTTCATTCCTTTGATACCCTTTAGTTTAAATTACTTCTTATTTCAAGTCCAGAAATGTGCTAGAGCCATTCAAAGTGTTTATGAAAGCCAATTGTTCAATGTAAGCATTACATAATTTTGTTAATTGTTATGGGATAAGAAAATTAAAGAGAAAATGTTAATAATATAAATTAAATTTAAAAGGTTTATATGTATTTTCCCCCTAGAGATCCACTTGTTAAGCATTTACTAGCACATCCTTTCCAGAAGAGAAGCCATGGAGAAGAAATAGGTATTTACTTGCTCTCCATGAATACTTTTAAATCATCTCAGAAAAATCTCTTAGGAAGTGCATTCTATCAATCTACATCTCCCTGACCAGATCCTTTTGCTGTCTTCTCACCTCCAGGTGTTTCTCCAACTATTCTTATGGTTTTAGAGTAGGTCTGCCTGCTCAAGTCTCCTTACTCCAATTCATTCAAACCCTAAAGTGATTTCCTTAGAACTCAGGTCTGATTCTGTCACCCTCCTGCTTAGTAAACCCTAATAACTTCCTATAGCCTCCAGCCTTCCTTCTGCACATGTGGGTCCTTTTCCCTTTTTTTATGATTTCATTGGGATGCAGACCCAGTAAATACACTTCAATTGCTTTTCCTTAAGCCTCTAATGCTACCTCCCCCTTTTCATTCTGGATCAGGGGACGATCCCACCTTCTTTAATGAGAAAACAAGAGTTCTTCCATCTCTATCATTGAAATCAAGCTGTATAATGAAAAGACTTCTGACCATGATATCATCAGATACATGAATTCAGATCTTGGCTGTGTGATAATATTACCCAGCTCTCACCTATGACTCCAAGAAACCATAGCATATGTACTGGCCACATCCAATAAGCCATCTTGACAAACAGGCTAACTAGTGTAACTGACAGGCCTTAAACCTGACAGTGCCTTAAGGGGATGTCTGTCTAGCATGTGAAGACTTCCCCTGGCAGAATGAGTGGATGAGAATAATTTGTTCCAATAGTGATGAAAGTGGCTGAACCACATGCTATGGAGTGCTTAGAGCTTGGTCAGCCATTGAAAATACTAACGTCATTGGCTGGATCCTGGACCAATTCCATTTGTTTTTACTTTTATCTTGCCACTGGATTTCTATTGGTTCAGATGATGATTTTGTGAAACTCTGCTTCACTTGAATTCAATTCATCCATGAATCAAGGTAGCACTCCATGTTGTCACTGATCTTGGGAAATGAAGGACAAACAAAACAACTGAGATTCAGGTGGTGGCAGTAATAATAATAATCAAATTCACGAGCTGAACTTCTAAGCATATCACCTGATCACATGTGTCTCCTTTATCTATATACCATCATACATATTCCTTATATATGTAGTCTCCATCCTTGGCCCTGGGAATATTGTTTTTAACATGTATATCCCTGTGTGTGTCTTCTAGTTATTGTTGTTCAGTCTTTTCCAGTAATGTTTGATTCTTCATTATCTCATTTAAGGTACTGGAATAGTTTGCCATTTCCTTCTTCAGCTCATTTTACAGATGAGGAAACTGAGGCAAACAGGGTGACTTGCTCAGAGTCATAAGTGTCAGTAACTGTCTGAGGCTAGATTTAAACTCAGAAAGATGAGTCTTCCTGACTTGAGTCTTGGAATTCCATCTATTGAATCACCTACCTGTCCCATATATCCATACACATACACACATATATACATGCACATATGTATATAAAATTACAATCAAGATATATACAAAATTAATGTCAGAGTCAGATAGAACTCAGTTTTAGAATAGTATTTGTCTATCATCGTTTACAAGTGGCAATGAGGATTTGGACATTGTTTTCTCCAAATGAAAAGACTTCAGAGAAAATCTAAAAATGAGGTGTCTTGATAATCCCCTCAGAGGGGGATGAACATTGTATGAATCTTACTCTCATCAGATTTGGCTCAAAGAGACAATATTAGACATATTTGGTTTCACGGAGAAACTGCTTTCACCTTATAGGAAAGAAGGAGGAGAAAGGGGAAAAGGAAAGGGGTAGGCACAGAAATAGTGAGGGATAATCCCCTCCAAACTGGTCATATAATTTCTGTTTTATCTAGATTAGAGAAAGGTGGCTGCCTTTCATTAGAATGTGAGCTACTTGAGGCTAGGATCCATGTTTTTGCCTTTCTTTATATTCTCAACACTTAGCACAGTGCCTAGTGTAGTGGTCCTTAATAAATGTTGACTGAGGTTGGTTTTTTTTGTTTGTTTTGTTTTGTTTTGTTATTGTAGTAATTGTTTCTTTTCTTTTTCTTCCTTCCCTCCCTCCCTCCCTGCCTCCTTCCTTCCTCCCTTCTTTTCTTCCTTCTTCCTTCCTTCCTTCCTTCCTTTTTCTTTCTTCCCTCCCTCCTTCCTTCCTTCCTCCTTTCTTTTCTTCCTTCTTCCTTCCTTCCTTTCTTCCTTCCTCTTTCTTTCTTTTCCTTTCTTCCTTCCTTCCTTCCTTCCTTCCTTCCTTCCTTCCTTCCTTCCTTCCTTCCTTCCTTCCTTCCTTCCTTCCTTTCTCTCTCTCTCTCTCTCTTTCTTTCTTTCTTTCTTTCTTTCTTTCTTTCTTTCTTTCTTTCTTTCTTTCTTTCTTTCTTTCTTTCTTTCATGACCTATCTTATTAACACAATGTTGTGGTCTTTTTCCATGGGTAAATATTCCTGGCTGCTTCCTATATGCTCCCTAAATGGAAAAGATATCAGTGGGCACCATGGAACCTATTCAGTCTGTCCCATGATGGATCTTAGATTTTGGACTAGAGCCAGAAAGAATAGTCGGTCTCCTTTACTTTGTCAGTTCATTGGCACCTAGTAAAGCTATTTTAGGAAATTAGATTTTCATCCAACTTGGGCTGAACAGGTGTTAGTGGAAAGTTTTCGGCTATCCAAATTTAAAGGAATCAGTTGACTAGAATAGCAATTTGTCCAGAGATGGCAATACACTACATAGTTACCCCAGCCTAAAGTATTTTGCAATAATATTGATAATATATTATAATCCAGTTCCACCGAAGAGGAGTAACAAGTATTATAACAGGCTGACCCAGAGGTAAAGATGTCCCCTACCCTTTGAATCATGGGGAAGAAAGACTAACCTATGTAGAAATCTATATTATTTAAGATAATCAGAAAACAGCTGCTGGATTAACCCATAATGCTGTCTTTCTTGCCCTCTTCTGCTCCCCTCCTTCTTTTCTCCAATTGAGAAAGAGAGAAGAGAAAAAAAAAGAGGGTGGAAGGGAGGGAGGGAGACCTAGAGACAAAGAAATAGAAACTGAGATCAAAAACAAAACAAACAAACAAACAAAACAGAGAAACCCTATGGGTTATTTCTCCCCTTAGGGGCTATAGGGAGCTGTAGTGGGAAGGGATATGGAAGACCCTCATATGAACCTACCAAGAATATAAAAGGAAACAACAATAAAAAAAATATACATTTATCACATGCCTATGATGTTCCAGGCACAGTGTTAGGCATGAGGGAGACAATTCAAAGAATAAATAATCCCTTCTAATGAGGAGCTTACAATACATTTATCTAAGACAATTCCAATAGACTTGGAATGAAAAATGCCATTTCATTCAGAGAGAATTGTGGAGACTGAAGAAGGATCAAAGTATACTATTTTCAACTTTTTTGTTTGCCTTTTATTTTTCATGGTTTTCCCCTTTTGGTCTGATTTTTCTTTTACAACATGATTAATCTGAAATTTGTTTAAAATGATTGTACATGTATAACCTATATCAGATTGCTTGCTGTTTGGGGGAGGAAGGAACTAAAGGAGGGAGAGGAAGAAATTTTGAACTGAAAAATTTACAAAAATGAATGTTGGAAACTATCTTTACATGTAATTGGAAAAATAAAATACTATTAAATTTTTAAAAAAGGAAAAAATAACGAGGAAAAAATAATATGTATTATGCATATGGAGCCATTCTCCCTAGCCCTCATTCTGATTATCAAATGAGAAGCCCTTGAATCTTTGGGATATGGGAGAAGTTGTGGGGGAAGGGGACAGACTACTAATATGATGACCTTCAGGCCCTTTTAAAAAATCACTCATTGATTCATTTCTCACCTAGTGTTCTTTCTGGGAATCTCAAAATATAATTCATATCTAGGTTTCTAGAGATGTTGACAAAAAAGTCCCTCAGCCATCATATAAACACTCAGCTAATATGCACTTTGAGTATAGGACAATCCTTGTTTCACACTACAAAAAATGCAAAAATAAAGTATGTATATTCACATGGACTGTCTAAATGTGAGGCACAAAATAGGTAGATAGGATTCAAGGTATGGTCTTCCTCTGCAGAAACAAGGAGAAAGGATCCATCATAAGTTAACAAGAGGAAAGGATCATACAGACCACAGGGATGCCATCAAGACTAAGAGCTCTTTTCTCCAGTCTCTAAAAGGGATATTGGATTAAATTAATGTCTATCTGCCTCCCTCAGATATCTCTTGTCTAGAAGTTTGAGTCACCAGAAGGAAGGTTGCCCCTATGATCAAAGGGTAGCTTTTAGCTCGTGTTAAATTAGCTTAGGCTCTTTCTACCAAATGCTAGTAACACACAAGAAAATTTCAAATCGTGAATAGCTAGCAAACTCATTTATCTAAGCAAAACAGCAAAGAGAAATTGAACATTTATACACATTAAATTTATTTCAAAGAACATATAAGACACACTGAGCTTTTCATTTGGAAGTAAGATAAGATCTTAGCTCAGACCAGGAGAGAAGGAACATTATTACTCAAGAAGAAGTTCACTCTGTGAAGTCTGTAGGGAGGCAAGTTGGAAATCAGGAACCTAAAGACCTAGCTTCCACTACATATCTATAATTTCTCTCTCTCTCCCTACCCCCTCTCTATATATCTATATCTATATATCCCAAAGAGTGTCTGGAACTAATTTAAGTAAGTCCCTCATGAACAATACAGCCTTGCACCCAGCATTCTTTCTATCATTCAATAGGTGTATCTCCTTCTGCACACTCAGCAGCATGCAAAATGTACCAGGTTTGCTTGTAAGATCAGTTACTGTCAGACAAAAAAAAAAAAGAACTCATACTAATCCATCAGTTAAAATTATCAATACAATTTTTCTTCCCACCCTATTGAGTGCCCCCCCAATAAGAGTCAATATTCTTCCACATTCATAGTGCCTCCCTAGGATTTGCAATATTCCCCCAAATAAAATAAACTTCAAATTGCTAAGGAGTCAATCCACTATCTTATAGGGAGCCCTAGGATCCTCTAGAAGCTCATACAATCCTACAGAGTGATATTATTTCCCCAAGGTTATGGGATTTCTCCCAAAGGAATTTTATAATTGGGGTTGCTAGAGAATCATACCTCTTCCCATCAGACCTGTATTGTCTAAATAAGAGAAAACCACATTTGACCTTCCCAACTTGTTTCTTATCCCTTGCTGTCACAGTCTGTTGAGAACATTATAGAAGTGTTCAGCCTATCTATACAGCATCATGTCCTTACCACTAATCAAATGTGGTTCCTGCACTGAGTAACTGAGATGCACCATAAGTCTTTTCCCCATAAATAGCCTTTAGGCTCTTAGGATTGTTATCAGTGTAAAACAGCATTTCATCTGTTTCCTTATTGAGTCAATTATCCTGCATCTCTCTAAACTTTATCTGCACTTTACTTTTGATGAATTTCAGTGTTGTCTTCTTAGAGATGGATGAATTAGTAAACAAGAATTTGGAGTTCTTATTTTTCATTTGTCAGTTTTCTATTTTTCCGCATCATTTTCATCAAACCAATCTTGATGTTTACAAGTATTCTGGCCCAAATGAATAAACACATTGTTATACATTAAATCTCTGAAAGTTGCTCATTCTTTCTATTTGACTGTGCCAACCCATGTATTGACTCAAGTTCCCCTTCAAGTTAGCAATAAACTTACAAAAATTAGTCCTTTCCAAATTAGCAATGAAATAATGTTATATATCATAAATGGATGATCCACTGGAAGACTCTGAAGAGAAGTCTTTGTGTCTTTGTAATGTAGTTTCAGTTATAATGTATTTATATTCTTATTGTGAAACAATATCTATAGAGGCAAAAGAAAGATAAGCTTTTTAGTGAATAATATTTTGACTCTCTCAGCAAGGTAAAAGGAGTCTCTAATGACCTATAAACAAACTTCTTTTAACTATTAATTCTTTGGTATATGAATGTAATGGAATATTATTATTCTATAAAAAATGAACATGTTGATTTCAGAAAAGCTTGGACTTATATGAATTGATGCTGAGTGAAGTAAGCAGAACCAAGAGAACTTGTACACAACAAAATTATGTGATGATCAACTGTGATGGATTTGGCTCTTTTCAACAAGGTGATTCAAGGAAGTTAATACACTTGGAATGGAAAATGCCAATCACATCCAGAGAGACAACTATGGAGACTGAATGTGGATTGATTGAAGCATAGTATTTTCCCTTTATTGTTATTGTTATTTATTTGCTTGGCCTCCCTCCCCTCCTTGTTGTAGTTTTTACCCTTTGATCTGATTTTTTTGTGCAGCATGAAGAATATGGAAATATATTTTTATTTGCACATATTTAACCTATATCAGATTGCTTAGGGTGGGGGGAGGTAAGAGAGGAAGAAAAATTTGGAGCACAAAATTTTACAAAAATGGATGTTGAAAAATATCTATACATGTATTTGAAAAAAATAAAATGGTATTAAAAAAAAGATTATGAGTTTCTTGAGAGCTGAGTCTATTTTTGTTTGGTTGGTTTATTTTTGCCTTTCTTTATATCCCTACCACTTGATACAGTGCCTGGCCCGTAAGACGCAATTAATAAATTCTTCTTGACTTGTTGACTTGGAGATTGACTCCAATTTATCCTGTATATATCTTATATGTACATAATAGTTTGCATTACTTCTTTCCCATTAGAATGTCAGTTTCTCGAGGTCAAGGACTACTTTTGCTTTTCTTGGTATCCCTGGCCCTTAAGCATGATTCCTGGTACTAGTTGGTTAGTAAATTATTGCTGCCTTGACTTGTAAGCAATGTTGTAGAGGGTATAAGGATGGGTTAAATGGTCCCTGAGGATGCTATTATAAATCAAGGTAACCTAGTTATGGTGGGAAGAAATGCTGAAGCAAATCAGCTGAACCTAACTGACTTTAATGTCACAATGTATGCTATGCTCTATTTTTTCCTTCCTTTTTTCCTTTCTTTCCTTCTCTCCTTCCTTCCTTTTCTTCCTCCCTGCTTCCCTCCTTTCTTCCTTTTCTACTTCCTTCCTTTCTTCCTTTCCTTCCTTTTTTCTTTCTTTCCTTCTTTGAAGGCTTGTTTCTCTTTCTCTCTCTTCTTTTCTTCCTTCCTTTTTCTTTTTAATAGTATTTCCCCAAATACATGCAAAGATAGTTTTCAACATTCACCTTTGTAAAACCTTGTGTTCTAAATTTTTCTCTTTCTCTCCTCTCTCTTTCCTCCCCAAGACAGCAAACAATCCAATACAGATTAAACATGTGCAGTTCTTCTAGACATGTTTCTATGCTCTTCATGCTGCATAAGAAAAATCACATCAAAAGGGAAAAAACCCATGAGAAAACAAACAAACAAATAATAACAAAAATATGTATCCTGTATTCCATGACAGAAACATGCTAATTGCAGGGCTGTCCTCTTGTTCCCACAGAAGTTCTCTTAAGTCTTTATATTATCAAGGTCTTTGGTTTCTAGGTGCAGTCTTTTCCATTCAAAAGGAACAACCAGCTAATCAACAAATCATAACAATCTGGTCCAAGAATATCTTAGAGACAGAACAGAATAAAAACAGCTTAGTACAGGTTGCTAGGGTACTCCTCTTTGAGTTTCTAGGGTAACTTCTATTTCAACAACCTGTAAGTATTCAAGCTATTCATGGAAAAAGAATTGTGGATTCTACTTGGCACAGTGAATAGAGCACTAGGCCTGAAGTCAGAAAGACCCAAGTTCAAATCCAGTTTAACAGTGTAACTGTGAGAATGTCACTCAAGCTTTGCTTCAGTTCCCTCATCTGTAAAATGTGGATAATAATAGCATTATTTCCCAAGGTTGTTGTGAGGATCTAATAAGACAGTAGTTGTAAAGAAGTACCTGGCACATAGTAAGCACTAGATAAAAGTTGGTTAATTCTAAACTCCAAAGGATTAATCATTCATAGTCACTGGAAACCCCTAAAGTAAACATGATTGATTTACTCTGTCCCCAGTTATTCAGATTCAGCCTTGATGTTTTCTGATCTTCCAGATACCTCCGTTTTTTTCAGCTGTGAGTTTTCTTAGCACTCTCCATCTTATCCTATGACACAGAAATTTCTAGTGAACTGAGTCAATGAATTTGGAATGAAAGAAACTAGGTGTGAATTTTGGCTCTGCTACTTCTTACCTCTGTGGCAATAATTCAGCATTATTATTAATTATTAATAATAAGAGCTAGCATTTATATAGTATCTTAAGGTTTGTAAGCATTTTATAAAGATTATCTTATTTGATACTCACAATAATCTTGGGAAGTCAATGTTATTATCTTCAGTTTGCAGTTGAGAAAACTGAGGCAGCGGTTAAATGATATGTCCAGGGTAACATAGCTAGGATGTATCTGAGGCTGGATTTGAACCCCGGTCTTCTGTCTTAACCCTCCAATAATTCTTATAACCTGTCCAGTGAGACAGACTGCCTCCAACAGTCCAATTCCATATTGGAAAAGGCAGAGGAATTTCTTCTGCAATTTAAGGGGACTTTGAACAACCCTCTTTGATTCAAAATCAATTTACAACCTACTAAAGAGTAAGGTATCCTGGAAGAAGAGCCAAATCCCTCCTCCTCCCTGAGACAAGACTTATTTTAGAATGTTCTTTCTGCTACTGTTCAATTTTTGGAGTTCTTGATTTCTACAGCCATGATCATAGAAAGGAAGAAAAGAAAGAAGCATGTATTAAGCACCTTTTACATATCAAATACTGTACCAAGCAGCACAGGTATTATCTTATTTGATCTCACAACAACCCTGGGAGATAGGTGTTATTATTAATATTGTTTAATTAATTTTTATTAATCATTAAATAAATAAATATTAATATTATTAATTTGAGGAAACCAGAATGACAGAGATGAAGGAACTTGCTCCAGGTCAAATAGTTTGTACATGTCTCAAGTTGGATTTGAACTCAGATATTCTTGATTCTAGACTTAGCAATAAGCACAAATTTACTGCCGTGATCATCAGATCGTGGGGTCATAAATGTAGTCCTGGAAAGGACCTTCAAGATCATTGAGTTCAACCTACTCACTTTAAAGTTATGTTTAAGGGGACAGCTAAGTGGCAAGTGGATAGAACACCAGCCCTGAAGTCAGGAGGACCTGAGTTCAAATATGGCCTCAAACACTTAACACTTCCTAACTGTGTGACCCTGGGCAAGTCACTTAACCCCAACTGCCTCAGCAAAAAAAAAAAAAAAAGTTAAGTTTAAGTTAGTTGATAAATGTCAATAATATAGTCCAACAGAATTTGAACCCAGGTTCTTTCCCTCCAAATTGAACACTGTAGAACACCAACTTGCTTGCAATATTCATCTTGTCATGTGTTCACATTGAATGCTAATTCCAGTTGGCTCAGTCTGTCTGTTGGTAGATAAAACACTTAAAGTTGGATGGGGAGTGTGTAAGGAGGAGCAGGGACTAGAAACCTATCATTTCATCAACCAGTACTGCTTCCTTCACAATGTGTTTTCTCTGACTCATTCCATGCTGGCATCTCCATCTTTGGACTAATTCAAAGGCATCTTTCCTACTCCCTGCATAAGGCCCAGATTTGGTTACCTGATGAACTATGGTTGAAACATAAATGGTGATTGTCTTCTTGGTCAGGTAACAACTTGAACCACATCTTTTTTTTGATAGAAAGGTTATGAAATGGGGCAGCTAGGTGGCGCAGTGGTTAGAGCACCAGCCCTGAAGTCAGGAGGACCTGAGTTCAAATCTGGTCTCAGACACTTAACATTCCCTAGCTGTGTGACCCTGGGCAAGTCACTTAACCCCAATTGCCTCAGCAAAAAAAAAAAGAAAGGTTATGAAATGTTCCTAATTTTATTTTATCTTTACTTAGCAGCACCTTATTTTTCTAATTATATGTAAAGATAGTTTTAAACATTCATTTTTGTAAGATTTTGAATTCCAAATTTTTTTCTCTCTCCCTTACTTCCCTCCTCCCCAAGATACAAGCAATCTAACAGAGGTTATACATGTACAATCATTTTAAACATATTATTTATTAGTTATATTAGTTATGTTGTGAAAGAAAAATCAGAAAAAAGGGGAAAATCATAAGAAAGAAAAAATAAACCAAAAAAAGTATGCTTCAATCTGCATTCAGTTTCTATAGTTCTCTCTTTGGATGTGGATGATATTTTCCATCCCAAATCTATTGGAATTGTCTTGGATCACATATTCTGAGAACTAAGTCTATCATAGTTGGTCATCATACAATCTTGCTGTCACTGTGTATAATGTTCTCCTGGTTCTGGTCACTTCACTCAGTATCAGTTCATGTAAGTTTTTCCAGGCTTTTATGAAATCAGTCTGCTCATCATTTCTTACGGAACAATAATATTCCATTACATTCATATCATAACTTATTCAGCCATTCCCCAAGTGATGGGCATCTACTCATTTTTCAATTCTTGCCACCACAAAAAGAGCTGCTACAAACATTTTTGCACATATGGCATCCTTTCCTTCTTTTATGATCTCTTTGGTATACAGATCCAATAGTGACACTGCTGGATCAAAGCATATGCACAATTTTATAGTCCTTTAGGCACAGTTCCAAATTGCTCAATTGATCCTAAATTTAGGATTGGGAATTGACAACACCAACTTGTATGAGACAAAATGAATGATACCTTGACCTTCCTCTCAGCTTTATCATTCTTTATGTGTCTTTTATAGGGTATAACAAGGATTAAGTATACCTACAGAAACTAATTTTCAAATGTCTTTACGATTATTTTTAACTTAAACAAAATCATAAAAACAACAAAAAGCCCAACCTTTAATATTCCTTCCCAATTCTAAAGAATGTTGTTTTCATGATAGTTTCATATTAAAGATTTCCCTGGATATTTCTTCAACAACCTTATTTTGAGAGGATAAGATTTATGTTATTGAATATGACTCTTTGAACCTGGATGGCATAAACCCAGGTTCTAGTATTCCTTGATGTTCAAGCAGGGATGCCTCTGGATTCATCCAGTGAAGCTACAGCCATGCTTCCCAGAAGCAAAGCAGACAAAAAGAGCCCATTTAGTGCCCTAAAAATCATCTCATAGCAATTCCTACCTAGTGAATCACAGGAGACGTGGGAAGCTGAATTCTCTGATTGATTGTAAGCATGGGCTGTGTCAAGTCTGCTCAAGGTCAAACCTCTGAATTGAGCTGTGAAAGTAGGGAATAGAGGCTTTTCAAAGACTTACCTCCCCTGGGCACAGGAGGGAAGAATGTGTATCTCCTTCGACCTACAATAGTCTAATTTCTAACAATCTATTCTTGGAAAATGAGAGGAAATAAGAATTAGTTCTGTCTTTCGGCCTCTTCTGTCCCCTACTTTCTCCCTCTGTGACTTCAAGTACACCCACTGCTCCAGTCCAGTTTTAAGAACTAGCAGATATATAGCTCTTTTCCCTGAACTTCTGTTGCATGTGTCTAAATGCTTTCTGGATAGGAGAAATAGTGGATAGAGTGAAACTGTTGGATTTGAAGTCAAGAAAGAAAAGGGTACACATTCCAAAACTTACTAGCTCTATAAACATTGGTAAATAACATCTCTGAATCTGTTTCTTCATCTATTAAATGGAAATAAAATTTATATTACTTACCTTACAGGCTTATTGTGAAGTTCAAATAAATTATGAAATTAGTAGTAATAGTAGCTAGCTTTATACAGAGTTCTAAGATTAGCAAAACACTTTAGAAAAATCTCATTTTATTTTCACAGTACCCCTCGGATACTCTTTCATAACCCTAGGTACTCTTTTGCTAGTATCTGAGTCCAACACTTACCTTCTATGTCACCTGGCTATTCAATAATATATGAAAATAAGATAATATATATAATATATTTGTAAATCTGAGAGCAACACATACACAATGTATACATGTGCACGTATATATGCCTACATGCCACTATTATTTTATTTCTGTCTGGATGTCCCACCAGCACCTAAAACTCAATATTTCTCAAAATGTATATACTTACTTCCCTCCATCCTCAAAAACAAAAATAAATAAACAAACAAAAACACTCTTATCTTACTTGATTAGGAATAGTGTCAGATTGTATGTGCCAATCTTACCCTTCCTTTCCCTACTTCCAGGTTAGACACATTTCCATATATGACTATAGGCCAGCCATGACTAGTATGAGCAGACAATTGAGGAGTATGAGAAACATACTTCCTTCTCTATGGAGATTCCCCTCTTGCCCACATGCTGCCTGAGAGAACCATCTTCTACTCCCTCACTGGCTTCAGTTCACTCATCCCATAGGGCTTCATCACCATTTCTCTCTTCTTCCCTAACTAAACAAATCTGAGCAGGTTTCTTGAGTTGTCCACAGGGCCTTGGGACTATGTGGTATATCTCAGGGTCTCTGCCTCCTTCCATTGTCCCTTTGCTATCTCACTTATATCCACCCCATCCTACTCGATTCAATTTAACTCAGCTCCTAGAATTCTTAGTGATTCCCTTGTTTATGTGAATCTTGTGTCAGAGACTCTCATAATCTGAATGGCCTAGACAGTCTTTGGGAAATCTTAATTTCTTGGCTCACAATTCCCATCTAGAAAACTGGGGGAAATGTATGTGTGGTAAACTCCATACACATTGCATGCATGTACACACACATACCATACCTATCATGTGTATAGATATGTGGTAAGGCTCCATGTATGGGCAGGATGTTCCCTGGCATATAGAATGAGGGTGGGGAAGAGAGTCACTGTGTGGCTCAAAAAGAAGCTTAATAGACATCTTTAATCTGTTCTCTCCCTACCCTTCTCCATGGGAGACTTTCATTCCTATCAGGAGGGGAAGCAGGAGGTTGGGGCCAGAGGCCACTCTGCTCTACTCAGGCTAGAATTATATCTATCTACTCCCTTAAATATGTTTAATCTAAGGATATTATCAAGTTCACTTTAACTTCCGGTCATTTTGATATTATTATTGAGGGAGGAGAATGACTCCAAGCTTTATTTGCAAGACCTGATTCTTTTCCTACCAAATACCAGTTCCAAAATGGACACAGGAAGCAAATAGCAAAGAAATATCCAAATCATAGAAAAAAAGAAATCAAAGAAAATATGCATAGGAGAAGATATGCAAAGAGATACAAAATAATGGAGCTCTCCCATTGATACTGAGGTGACAGCTCAGTTGAGAGTCCCAAATCTCACTCAAAAGTCTCTAGTGTAGCAAGCTAGGAACAGGGGCATGATGGGCACTTTCAACTCCTCTCATGTCTTTCTAGAATCCTTTCCTCTAGCAAACTAAAGTGAAATTGACTTCTTTCATCTTCTTTCTCAAAGGTGGAAGTCAGAATTGCACAAAGAAGCCATAAGACTTGACTCAAACTGAAGAGATTCAGAGCTCTCCTGATTTCACTAACTCCACTTCTCTCATATAGAGCAGGGCATTAATTTCTACCAATGAGGAGAGTCCCATACAAATGGGCTTTGGGACAATATGGCAACATGATATAAATAAACACAAACTATGCACAAAGTAAAAATGTGTTTATATGCATATATACACACATATACTATATATGCATATAAACATATATAAACTCTTTTATGCTTTTCTATTTGAACCTTCCTATTCACTTCCTCATATCTAGTTAATATTATGGTTATATATGAACATCTCTTTTCCTATCTTATGTTCAGGTTTTTTTTGGTCATGCCTGATAGTGTGTTTGGGTATAGAGTAAGGGGATGATGATATCAGATAGATGTGAGATAAGGAGATGGGGAGAAGAGGCAGTTCTCAGTGAATGGGTTTTTTCCCTTGTGAAATATGAAGTAAGGGATTCTGCTAAAAGTGGGGGACAGGGAAGAGAGCTCTAGGCAAACAGCCTTGATTTTTTTGGTGAAGTTTGAGGTAAGGTCTTTAACGGAGAAAGCAGGTTGACAATCATGTGGAGGATCTGAAGGGAGGAAAATCAAAAGTCCAGTCCTTTTTGCCAATACCTGACATACAGGAGATGCTTAAATTTTTTTTTGACTCACATGGTATCTTGTACACATGTTAATATCACATCAAAGGATTTTTCTCATTAAATATAGATCAAAACTTTCCTATAACTTCCTGGATAATTGTAAAGGAAGTTGTCTATAGATCAAATAGTTTAAGTAACTAGCCCATGATTATATTCCAGGTCTTTTTGGTTCTAAATAGAGTTATACTTCCTTTCACTTTGTATATATTAGGTGCTTAATAAAGTACCATTATTTTCCCAATTACTCTGGTTGAAAATTTGTATCACCTTTGTCCTCTTCTCCCACACATACTTGTACACAAGTTCTGTCAGTTGTAGAGTCACAGAAATTAGAAGAGATCTTGAAAAAAAACTAACAAATTTAATTCTGGATGAGAAAATCTATTTTATCAATATAAATTTGCAGCTTCAAATCCTAGAACAGTGGTGTCAAACTCAAAATGAAATGGAGGTCAGTAGACTATATTATCCCCCATATTAACTTAGAAAGCTACTAATTAGCATTATCTATGTTTTGTTGAAATTTAAAAAATATTTCCCAATTACATTTTAATCTAGTTCTAGCAGCATTTGTTTCAGGCTTCATTTGACACTTCTGGCTTAGAGAATTGCCTGGGGTGACTTCTCTAAGGCCATATAGACAATACCAATGGGAAGCAGTATTTGAACCCATGGTCTGTAGGCTTCAAAGATGGCTCTCCATTCATATTCTACACTGCCTTGTAGATATATAATAAGTAATAAGTTCCCAAAATAAATATCACAGTGTCCATAAAATCTGGGACTAAATATGCTAGGACTGCCTTTTAGACTAGAGGTAGCATAAGCAAGAAAGTGAAATACACAACTTGTACTTGATGACCCCTTACTACATTCTCTTCCAATGTTTCTTTTCTGACATTTTTCTCTCCTAAAAGTATCTATTATCTGAGCTCACTCCAAACTTTTAACTCTTAGGGTCTAAAGGTATTCCATCTCTTAGGGGCATTTTTTATTTTAATTGGGGAATCTCAGAAGAGTTAAAAGCTTCTTATTCAAAGGAATACACATCTTCTGATAGAACTATAGTCTACTGCCCTGGTGGTTAAAAGGATATATTTGAAACAGGTGGCCTTATCTAAAACATTGTACCCCCTACTTTTAAGTATCATTTACTTAGAGGCATCAAGATGGTACAGTGGATAGAGTATTGGGCCTAAAGTCAGAGAGATCTGAATTCAGATTTGGTATCAGATATTTATTGGGCAAATCATTTAACTTTGGTCTACCTCGATTTCTTCATCTCTAAAATGGGAATCATAATAGCACTTACTAGCCAGAGTTGTTGTGAGAATAAATTGAGATAATATTTGTAAAGTACTTAATAAACTGCTAGCTATTGTTATTTTTATTATTATTATTATTTGTGCAGGCCTATATCACAAAGAACTGCCAACTTTCTCCACAAAATGGATGTCAGTACCAATTTAATAAATATCCTTTCAGAGGCCCTTTCACATTTGATGTTATAGATAGTGACCTGGATGGTGTCTACTTTCACCCCCATTCCCCAACTAGTATATAGATAGCTTAGATTTACATGGATAGACATTGTGGTTAGTTGTTACAATGCTGTACTTGGGGTCAGGAAGGACTCAACTCATATTCTGCCTCAGACCCTTACTATCTGGGCAAATCACAAAACTTCTCTAAGTCCCAATATCCATATCTCTAAAATGAGGATAATAATAGTATATACTTTCCCAACATGGTTGGGAAAATAAGATGAGATAACATGGATAAAGTGCTTTGCAAATCTTAAAGCACTATTTAATACTAGCACTATTATATAGTAAACCTTGATTTCTTTTGCTATAGTTTTATGCTACTGGGATTATGTCTTTTAAAAATGAAACACTTCCTTTATGTGAAGATAAACCTCACTATGTTTCTGTACAGTTTCATTTTCCTATCCACCATTCCTTCAGTTTTATAAAATATTTCTTGATTCAAATGCATTGGCAAATTTTCACCTGTTATATAAGCCTGTAAAGGGGTATAGTGACAAATGATTTTGGGGTGAAAATCTTTTTTTTAGTGTTGCAAAAGAGTAAGTTTAAAGGGCCATAATAAGTTAAACTGAATTGTTGTCCCTAGCTTGATGTATTTAGAAATATTGCAAATAATAATAATTCAGAAGTAGCTTAGTAGAAGTATTCAATAGTATTAATTTATTATGAGAATCATTTTATTTTAGGTACTTTGCTTTCACCCTCTCCTCTACAAAAGGATAATCATCCTTGTTTAGAAATCTAACATTTAGCCATTCAGAGAAACAAAGAATCTTAGAGTTAAAAGAAAAGTCATTGTAAGAAAGAAATTCATATGGTAGAGAAAATAAGATAAATTAAGGGAGAAAAGGAGAGTTGTCTTAAGAAATTGTTATGGGGAGGTCAATGATTGACTGAAATTATTTTTAAAGAGGTGCAGAAAGTGGAAGCAGAAGCAGATAATGGAGAATATCTATGAAAATGTGGCCCAGACACTAATGTATTATTGGTGAAATTATGAATTTATCCAACCATTCTGGAGAGTATCTTGTAACTATGCCCAAAGGATTATAAAACTTAATCCAGCAGTGTCTCTACTGGGTCGGTAGATCATAAAGAGGGAGAAGGACCCACATATGCAAAAATGTTTTGTTTTTATAATGGCATACCCATTAATTGGGGAGTGGCTAAATAAGTTATAGTATATGAATGTAATGGAAAATTATTGTTCTGTAAGAAATGATGAGCAGGCAGATTTCAGAAAAGCTAATTATATGAACTGACGTTGAGTGAAGTGAGCAGAATCAAGAGAGCATTGTACATAATAACAACAAGATTATGTGATGATCAACTGTGATGGACTTGGCTCTTTTCAACAATGAGGTGATTCAAGGCCATTCAATAGATTTGGGGTGGAAAATATAATTCATATATATAGAGAGAACTATGGAAACTGAATGTGGATTACAGTATAGTATTTTCACCTTGTTTTTCTTTCTTGTGTTTTTTTTCCATTCTGATTTTATTTTTGTTGAGCAGCAAGAAGAATTTGGAAATATGTTTAGAAGAATTGCACATACTTAACTTATATTGGATTGCTTGCTGTCATGGAGAGAAAGAGGGAGAAAAATTTGGAACATAAGGTTTTACAGAGGTGTATGTTGAAAACTATGTTGGCATATATTTAGAAAAAAAGAAAATAATATTTTTTAAAAAAGAAAAGAAAATGTAGTGCAGACCTAAAAGAACATTTGGAGCACTATGCTCAGAATGAGATGAGGATGTTAAGGAAAGCTAAGGGTAAACACACAGGGACAAGGGTTCTTGTTGTAAGCTCTGTTGGGGAAAAGCAGAAGATCAAAGAGGGTACAGAATAGCCAGCTGCTTTAAGTGGTTTTTGACAATGAGAAGGAGAAGGAAGAACTGCTCATAACTTATTTTGTTTTTCTTTCCAAGAAACATGGTTTCTGGACTAGCAAGTTTTGCACATAAAATAATTAAAGAAGATAAGAGGGCACCTAGTTGCCTTTAATGAAAGCCATTTCAGCAGGTTAGACCTGGCATCATGAAAGCCCTAGTTCAAATACATCTTCAGATACTAGCTGTGTGGTCCTGGGCAAGTCACTTGATCTCTGTCTGCTTTAGTTTCCTCATGTGTAAAATAGGGATTTAGCATGTACTTCTGATGTTTGTCATGAGGATAAGATATATGTCAAATTTTAAAGTGCTGATTACCATAATCATCATCATCATCATCACCATCATCTACTATAGGTGGTCTTTGAAAGATCACAATAACAAATGGGATAGGTGCCTTATTAAATTAGAAGATCAAAAATTGTCCTGAATAGGAATAAAAGGACAAATTGTAGCCAGCAAACTCTAGATCAGTAAATTTAACTTTCGTTCATGGCAAAAAATCTAGAATGAATTATTAAATGAAAGTTTATTGAACTTTTGGGAAAGGAATTGGTTATCACAAAAATAGGCACAGTTTCACTGAGAATCAAGAAAGGAAATGAGGTTAATCTGGTGTGACCCATTCTTCATGAAATTAGAACAATGAGATATAAACATGGTCAACTAGATTTTCACAAAGAATTTGGTGATGTTTCTTATGTTTTTATGGAAAAGATAGATAGAGGATATTCAAGCTACATGGATACAAATCTGGTCAAAGAGAAAGAGTAGCAATTAATTGTTCAATGCCAGTTTGGAAGGATGTCTCTAGAAAGGGTCCCAGAGGAGGAGAGAGATGAAAGAGTGAAAGAAAAAATTTGTAACTCAATTTTTTTTAAAAAGAATGTTAAAAATTCTCTTTATAAGTAATTGGGAAAAGTAAAATATTACTTAAAAATACATGAAAACTAAAAAAAAATAAATAAAAATAAAAGAGTTCCCAGAGATCTATGTTTGTCTCTGTGTTGTAAAACATTTCTACAAATGACTTGGATAAAGGTATAGATGACTTGTCTATCAAATTTTAAAATGACACAATGGCTGAAAGAAATTGCTAACCTACTGGATGAGAAAGTTAGGATGTGAAAAGATCTTGACAGTTTGAAAATGAGAAAAAAATTTAATAGGGATAAATGTAAAGTCTTATATTTTATACTTCTATTTTTAAAAATCCATGTCAAAATTACAAAACAGGGAGCAGTTTTTTTCAGCAAAGACCTACCAGCTTCATTAAGTATGAAATGAAATAGCTTCACTACAAGAGGCCATGTTCAGGACTAAGAAAGTGAGAATATGGCCACAACATATGAAATGTCTTAGTACTGCATTTTAGCAAGAACATTAATAGGCTATAGAGTAATAGGCTAATATATATATATATATATATAATATAGAGCAATAAACTAATATGCTATAGAATGAAGAGAAGCCTCAAGATCATGTCATGGAAAGACTCATTAGGCAACTGGGGATGTGTGTTTAACCTGGAGAAGAAAAGTCTTAAGAGGGAGAGGGTTTATTGTTTTTGTTTTGTTCTTCTTAACCTCACAGGGCAAAGTTAGAAGAAATGAGTGGAAATCTCAAAGAAGCAAATGTAGGTCTGATATAAGCAAAAAACAAGGCAAGAATTAGAGATATCTAAAGGTAGAATGGGTTGCCTTGAGAAGTGGGGGAGGGTATTGGAAGGGGGAAGGATTCTTCCCAGTATTGGGCCCGTAAATGTTTTATGACTAACTGTGGGGTGGAGGAGAGAGTACGTATGATGTATTTCTTTTCCTTTTCTTTTCTTTTGTAGGCAATTGGAGTCGTCACATAGATATTAAGTGATTGAGATCATATTTGAACTCAGGTTCTCTACATGGGTAAACATGTTTGTAGCAACTCTTTTTCTGGTGGCAAGGAACTGGAAATTGAATGAATGCCCATTAATTGGGAAATGGCTGAATAAGTTATGGCATATGAATGTTATGAAATATTATTATTCTATAAGAAAGCAAGAGTGGACTGATTTCAGAAAGACCTGCAAAGACCTACATGAATTGATGCTGAGTGAAAAGAGCAGATCCAGGAGAACACTGTACACAGTTACAGCAAGATGACGTGATGATCAACTATAATAGACTTTAGTTCTTCTTAGCAATACAATGAACAATAGACTTGGAATAGAAAGTGCTATCTGAATCCAGAAAAAGAATTATGGAAACTTAGTGCAGATCAAAGTTTACTATTTTCACCTTTTATTAGTGTGCTTTATTTTTCTCATGGTTTTTCCCTTTTGTTCTGATTTTTCTTTCACAACATGACTAATATAGAAATATGGTTAAAATAATTATACATGTATAATCTCTATAGATTGCTTATGGTATTTTGGAGAGGAGGGAGAAAAATTTAAAATTCAAAATCTTATAAAAATAAATGTTACATCATTGGAAAAATAAAATTCTATTGAAATAATAATAAAAAAACACCTCAGGTCTTCCTGAGTCCAGAGTTGGTATTCAGTGTGTCACCTCTCAATATACTTTCAACTTTAATCTATATTATTAACATTTTCTCCATCACTTTCTTCAGTCTAGACAATAAGCAAAACCATAAATCAAGCCCTGATCTGTAGCATTTTCTGATTTCTAAAATTTTAAAATCTAGTTGCTAGACAGTTTGAGCACACTCCTGGTTCTCTCTCACTGGAGATAGTTATTCAAAGCTTAGATGACTACTTGTTGAATATGTTAAAGAAGGGATTTTTGTTCAGATGGGAGTTGGACTAAGTGACCCTTAAGACTGCTCCCAATTCTGAGAATCTTTGATTCTGTGGCCTTAGAAGAGTCATCTTGTACAATCTCTTTCCCAATTTAAGAATAATTTCTCCAACATCCCTGACAAATAGTCATCCAATTTCTTTTTTTTTTTTTAATACTTTCAGTGGCAGGTATATCACTCTTAATGAGGCAGCCCATTCTATTTTTGCACAGTTCTAATTTCAAGACAATTCTTATAATAAGTTGACATTTACCTTCTTTTCACACATTGGTCCTAATTTTGTTCTTTGAAGAAGCCCAGAATAAGTCTATCCTCTCTTCCACTTAACAGTCCTTCCAACTATTTCAGCTTGTTAGGGTCAACACATTAAAATTATTTTGGATAATGATTCAATGACACAATGAATTATTTCCTATTTTCATATTGGTTGGCTTCTGAGAGTCACCACTTTATCATCTACGTACTATTATTAGCTATGCAATATTTGAATATAATTGGCCCTTTAAATCTGTTTCTTCCCTAAGGTAAACATACCTCACCTTCACCCAGTTAATCAACTGTGCCTCATATGATATGGGATATGCCCCTTTAGCACACTAGTTATCTTCTCCTGGAAAATTAAAGGTTGTCAATGGTCCCCTTAAAATGTAGCACTAAGAAATAAATAGAGTGGTAAATATGTACTATGACTAGTACATATTTTATCTTTGTTGTTTTATAAATGCTAGGGTATGGGATCCTGCTAAGAGGGGGCACAGAGGCCACCTCAACCTGTAGTGCACAATAAGTTTTCTGCCACATTGCAGAAACACCCTTGCTGACCAAGGAGCACTGGTGCATGGTATGGATTTGGTTTGAGCCTGAGGGTCATAGCTACTTGCTCGTGAGCAGGGATGCCTTGACAGGGCCTCTCACCTGTGAGCGGGTTGCTGATGTGGCTGGGTCAGCTCTCCTCCCATTGGCAGATATCATGCATACGCAATGCCCACAAGCTGCTTCTCTGAATTGGGGATTGCCTACTGTTGATCACGCTTGCAAAACTGTATATCAACAAGGCTATGCGGCATAATAAACTGGAGCTCTTTTCACATCCTATGAGTTCCCTTGCCTCATTCATCTCGCCTCTGAGATCAAAGGGCTCATACAAGGTGAGCTCTTAAAAGATGCTGCAACATATAAACTATTCTGTTAATAAAGCTTACTATCATTGTAGTTTTGTTGACAGCCACAGTTGAATTTTCAGTCCCTTGAAATCTGTGTCTCATCACCCTCATCATATATTTTTGTTGTTATTTTTTTAAATCTAAGCATAGAACTTTAATTTCTATTAAATTTTATCTTGTTAAGCTCAACTTATCAAGATCATTTTGGAAACTGATCCAGTGATTTAGTAAATTAGGTTTCAGCTTCATGTCAATTTGATGAACATGCCATTCAGATCTTTTATCCACATATTAATTAAAATAGTGAATTGATGATAAATGATCAAAGGATATGAACAGACAATATTCAGATGAAGAAATTGGAACAATTTCTAGTCATATGAAAAGATGTTCTAAATCACTACTGATTAGACAAATGCAAATTAAGACAACTCTGAGGTACCATTACAAATCTCTCAGATTGGCTAAGATGACAGGAAAAGATAATGATGAATGCTGGAAGGAATGTGGGAAAACTGGGACACTAATGCATTGTTGGTGGAGTTGTGAACTGATCCAACCATTCTGGAGAGCAATTTGGAACTATGCCCAAGGGGTTATCAAAATGTGCATATCCTTTGATCTAGCAGTGTTTCTACAGGGCTTATATCCCCAAAAGATCATAAAGGGACCCATATGTACAAAAATGTTTATGGCAGCCCTTTTTGTAGTGACAAGAAACTGAAAACTGAGTGGATGCTCATCAATTGAAGAAAGGCTGAATAAATTATGGTATATGAATGTTATGGAATATTATTGTTCTATAAGAAATGATCAGCAGGATGATTTCAGAGAGGCCTGAAGAGACTTACATCAACTGATGCCAAGTGAAATGAGCAGAACCAGGAGATCATTGTATATGGTAACAACAAGATTATATGATGATCAGTTCTGATGGATATGGCTCTTTTCAACAATATAATTGGCCCTTTAAATGTGTTTTTAAACTGAGATGATTCAGGCCAGTTCCAATGATCTTGTGATGAAGGGAGCCATCTACACCCAGAGGGAAAACTGTGGGAACTGAGGGTGGATTACAACATAGCATTTTCACTCTTTTTGTTGTTGTTAGCTTGAATTTTATTTTCTTTCTCATTTTTTCTTTTTTTTTTTATCTGATTTTTCTTGTGCAGCAAGATAATTGTATTAATATGTATGCATATGTTGGACTTAACATATATTTTAACATATTTAACATATATTGGATTACTTACCATTTACAGGAGGGGGTGGAGGGAAGGGAAAATTTGGAACAAGGTTTTGCAAGGGTCAATGTTGAAAAATTATTCATACATATGTTTTGAAAATAAAAACTTTAATAAAATAAATAAAATAGTGAATTGAGACAGCATCAAGAGCTTAATCTTATGGCACAACAGTAAAGGTATCACCAACATTAATCTCACAGTCAACCATCAACTCTCTTTGGATTTAGAAATTCAACCAGTTATGAATCCACCTAACTATACTATTAATTAGGCCACATTTGCTACGATGTCCCCAGGGGTTGTATAAGAAATGTAAAATCCAAATACACAATGTCTATAACATTCTTTTATGTATTAGTCTACATTTTTCACTTATGTTCAGACCTCTGATTTAATTGGTATGGGTCAACTGTTTTGTAACTGTAGCCTGAGGACACTGAGAAATTAAGTGACTTTCCTGGGATGGTTGAAGCAGGATATGTCAAAGGTAGGACTTGATTCTGAAGTCAACCTTCTATTCACTACATCATTACTGACTGCTAAGAAAGGAAATGTTAAGAAAGGAAATCTGTTTATTTGGGCTTGACAGTCTTGGTGAATTTATTTGGCTTCTAGTCATCACCACTTGCCTAAGTACTCATACATTTTCTGCTTTAAAAACCTATTCTTAAGTAGAATCAACTAAAGGATGGAGTGAAATGATTTTTAGCCAAAGACAACTTAGAAGTTCAGCAGGAAAGGTCTGTTGCACCTAGGTGAGAGGAGAGCGCAGTCCAGCACAGACTGTGCCAATACAGCCCCAGCCCCAATAAACTGAGAGTTGTTGAATTAGCAGCAGTACCAGCTGCTTCTGGAGCTCTCAGTCCATAGATAGTAAGGAGGTCAAACCATTGGTCAGAAGGATATTACAAGGGTCTCTTTGCTAGCACTGACACAGGACTCCACTGCTTTCCCCATGCTCTGATCCAAGTTGCAGTCCTAGGTGGTAGTCCCAAGGTGAGGAAGAACATGAGCACACCAGAGCTCATGCCCATAATTGAAGAGGACCCTGTCTCAGTTCCAGAACAGAAAAGAATGCCTGTTATCACTCACAGACCAGACCACAAGCCAGGAGAGTAGTAAACACACTTCTCCTTAGACCATACCATACTGGAAGAACTGAAAACTTACAGGTCCCTAGAAGTACCTCTGAAAACAATTGCACAAAATACATGAAGCTTGGGACAGTATGCCCTGACCCTGGAAGCAGAATCCAACTTTCAGAAAGAGCTAAAAAGTCAATAAACAGGCTGAGAAAAATGAAGAAATAATAGAAAAAAATTCTGACCATAGAAAATTAGCATGATGACAAGAAAGATCAAAACATGCATCCAGAAGAAGATAGCAAAGAAAAGTTCCTACATTCAAAGCTTCCAAGCAAAATATCAATTGATCTCAGGTCATGGAATAGCCCAAAAGGGATTTTGACTATCAAGTAAGAAAAGTAGAGGAAAAATTGGGGAAAAAAATGAAAATGATGCAAGAAAATCATGAAAAATGAGTCAACAGTTTGGTGAAAAAGACACAAGAAAATACTGAAGAAATTAATACCTTAAAAACCAGACTGGGTTAAATGGTAAAATGTACAAAAAAAGATAGTAAAGGGAAGAATGCTTTAAAAAACAGAACTGGCCAAATGGAAAAACCTCACTGAAGAAAATAATTCTTTAAAAATTAGAATTGACCGAATGGAAGGTATTGATTTTATGAGAAATCAACAATTAAAACCAAAAGAATGAAAAAACAGAAAACTATATAAAATATCTCAATGGAAAAACAAATGATCTGGAAAATATGCCCGAGAGATAATTTTTAAATTATAAGATTACCTGAAAACCATGATGAAAAAAAGCTCCTTGACATTATCTTTCATTGAATTATGAAAGAAAACTGTCCTGATATTCTAGAATTGGAGGGTAAAGTAAAAATTGAAAGAATTCACCAATTACCTCAAAAGAGATCCCAAAATGAAAATTTCCAGGAATATTATAGTCAAAGTCCAAAGCTCCCAGGTCTGCACACAACCAGGAAGAAATAATTCAAATACTGTGGAGCCACTGTTTAGATAATAAAAGATTTAGCATCTTTTACCTTAAAGCACTAGAAGGGTTGGAATATGATATTCTGGAGGGCAAAGGATCTAGGATTACAAGCAACATTCACCTATCCAGCAAAACTGAGTATAATCCTTCAGTGGAAAAAAATGGATATTCAATGAATGCTATCCATTCCCTGACAAAGAACTGATAATGAATGCATATAGCTTAAAGCATACTTTTAAAAATTTTACTTTTCTTCAGGTTAGCTTTTTTGGTTTATGTTTTCTTTCACACGTGACTAATATGGATACATTTACATGACTACACCTGTATAACCTATATTGAATTGTCTTCTCAATGTGGGTAGGAGATGGAGAGGGAAAAAGGAAGAGAATTTTAATTTAACAAATGTTAAAAATTGTTTTTAATATACATGGGAAAAATAAAATACTAATTTTTAAAATAAAAAGTATTGATAACATTTTTACATATAAGAAAAAAATCTACTCTGAAATGGAGATTTTGTGAAATGATGAAATAGGCTCTTTCAGGATTTTTCCACTTTTTAAAAACAGGCATCAGGAGCAACTTTGTCTTCTTTCAGGTAAAGCCTTCTCTTGTTGTGGCTGAAAAGAAGCTGCAGTAGGGAAACACTGGTTCTTTCACATAGGAGATAGCCTTGAGGGTTCGCTCTCTGGATTGTTTGCTTAATAGGATAGTTCACCAGCTCCTACCAAGGCTTCCTTATATGACTGTCATTTAATGGCATAGTTCTTTGGCTGGACTTTTTGCAAAGAGCCTAGAATTTGTGTCCATTCTGTTCCTTGGCTCATCATAAAGACACCACCATTGGCTGATCCAGCTCATGTGAAGATGTGAAGATGGAATGTGCCTCAAACCTCCAAAGGTAATGAGGTCTTCCTCTGGTCAGTGGAGAGGAGGAAAAGAGAGATCAATAAGACCAAGGTCAGAAGCTCTGCTCTTCTCTCCCCAATTCATTCCTCTCAAGGTTTAACCCTCAATAGCCCTTTCTATAGTGGCAAGGACCTGGAAATTGAATGGGTGCCCATCAGTTGGGGAATGGCTGAATAAGTTATGGTATATGAATGTAATGGTATATTATTGTTCTATAAAAAATTATGAACTACCTGATGTCAGAAAAGCCTGTAAAAACTTCCTCCCCGAAAAGGCCCCACATGTGCAAGAATGTTTGTGGCAGCCCTTTTTATAGTGGCTAGAAACTGGAAACTGAATAGATGCCCTTCAATTGGAGAATAGCTGAATAAACTATGGTATATGAATATTATGGAATATTATTGTTCTGTAAGAAATGACCAGCAAGATGATTTCAGAGAGGCCTGGAGAGACTTACATGAACTGATGCTGAGTGAAATGAGCAGAACCAGGAGATCATTATACACGGCAACAACAGTACTATATGACGATCAATTCTGATGGACATGGCTCTCTTCAACAATGAAATGTTTCAAACCACCTCCAATTGTTCACTGAAGAAAGCCATATACACCCAGAGAGAGGGATGCGAAATGTGGACCACAACATAACATTCTCATACTCCTTGATTGATGTTTGCTTACATTGTGTTTCCTTTATCTGATATATCGTTTGAGTAGATAAGATTTTTCTTGCACAACAATGATAAGTTTGGAAATATGTATACATATATTCGATTTGCCAATATTTTAACATAATTAACATGTGGTGGATATCCTGCCATCTAGGGGAGGGATGGGGAGTTGGGGGGAAAAATTTGTAACGGAAAGCTATGTAAGGGTTATTGTTGAAGAATTACCCACACATATGTTATGCAAATAAAATTAAAAAAAAACTTCCTCCCCTTTGCTTGTGGAAATCTATCTCTGGTTCTGAATTGGCTTATGGTTTTATAACACTTCCCTCAGGATGTGACCAGGTTTCCTCTGGCAATCCAAGTATTCTTTCTATACAACATTGCTCCAATTGATCAGGAACTTTTTCTTTTTTGCATGTAGTCTCTCAAAAGTTTATGAATGATAGATTAATTAATACATATTCTCACTTGGTTAAGGTAATATACCAATTACCACTGACTTGAAATGGGGTGGGGTAATTAGATTAATGCACTCGATTCTCATGCATACCAAGTTGTATTTTATATTCAATAGAGTTTTTAATAAAATATTTCATAATTTTTTCCAAATGTAGTTAGTTTCTATATACTTTCAGTTTCCTGCCGCTGAAACAGGTAGGTGATGAGTAGGATGAATGGCAAAAGAAGAACGAATAGAAGGAAGTCAGATGTAATTATTCAGGGATTTAAGGAAGATTTTTTTTCCTGCACAGGTGTTTTTATGGTAGAGTGTAAGAGTAACAAGTCATTCTGTTAAATCAGTCAACAGGCATTTATTAAGTACTTACAATGTGCCAGGCATTGTACTAACACTAGAGATATATATAAAAAAGGCAATAATATGTGGTCTGCCCTTATAGAGCTTACATATTAACAAGGAAGACAATGTGCAAATAACTATGTACATACACAGATATATATATACATATATATGTATATATATAGTGTAAATCAAAAGTAATCTCATAGTGAAGGCATGAGGGAGTGGCGGGTTGACAGTGTGAAGATGAAACAAAAAAAACTTTTAAAGAAAGTGTGTGTGGGGGGGGGTGGATAGTGGAATTTGAGCTTTTTTTTTTTTTTTGCTTTTGATAGCATTTATTTTTCTAAATACATATATAGTTTTCAGCATTCACCTTTGCAAAACTTTCCAAAATTTTCTCCTTCTCTCCTCCCCACCCCTCTCCCCAAGACAGCAAACAAGACAATATAGGGTAAAAATGTGCAATTCTTCTAAATGTGTTTCCCTATTCTTCATGTTGTGCAAGAAAAATCAGATCAAAGAGAAAAAAAACATGATAAAGAAAAAACAACAACCAACCAAACAACAATAATAAAAATGTGAAAATACTATGTTTTGATCCATATTCAGTCTTCATAGTTCTCTCTGTATGCAGAAGGCACTTTCCATCATAAGTCTATTGGAATTGCCTTGAATTACCTCATTGTTGAAGAGCCAAGTACATCACAGTTGATCACATAATCTTGTTGTTATTATGTAACAATGTTCTCTTGGTTCTGCTCTCTTCACTAAGCACCAGTTTATGTAAGTCTTTCCAGGTTTTTCTGAAATCATCCTGCTCATCGTTTCTTATAGAACAATAATATTCCATTAGGTTCATATGCCATAACTTATTCAGCCATTCCCCAACTGATGGGCATCCATTCAATTTTCAGTTCCTTGCCACTACTGAAAGGACTGTTGGGCTGAGTCTTAAAGAAAGTCAAGGAAGGCAGGAGGTGGAGGTAAGAAATGAGATCATACCAGGCTTGAGAAATAATCAGTGAAAAACACAGAGTAAGGAGATGGTAATTAGAACAGTGTATTAAGTAAATATGTAGCATAAGCATCACAGATTTAGATTTAGGAAGGACTTTAAAGATCAACTAATCTAATGTACCTAAGAAAATTGAATGACTAATTCCAAGGATAGGATTCAAAACTAGATCTTCTGACTAAAACCACTGATTTTTCCACCATACTGTGTGTATGTGTGTGTGTGTGTGTGTGTGTGTGTATCTCCTTCTAATACCTATTCCTATGGTCACAGACAATTAAGTCTCTGACAGAAATTAAGAAAAGAGTCAGTTGACTTTATTCTAAAATGAAGAACAAAATTGGGCGTAGGGCTAAGAGCTATCTGATTTTCCATTCTTAACAAGGAGAATTTTGTTGAAATCCTAAATGTTTGGGGGCAGGGGAAGCAATCCAGTGAAAGACTTCCAAATAAGGAGATATGTACAGTAGGACTTTACATAATAAATTATAGTCTTCTGTTGTTCTATTTTTGTTTCCAGACTATACTAATCCAGAATGTATTTTTAGGGGAACTGAATTTCCTTTACACTAATTGTTTGGAATGAAGAAGGGGTTGCACTAGATGATCTCTCAGTTCCCTTATAGCTTTAAAAATCTAGGAATTAAGGACTCTAAAAAGGCTTTTCAGTCATGTTTTAAATTTTTTCTAAGCAAATATCTGCTTCTTCTCTTCTGTCAAAATGTGAAAAGCAACTAAAAATTAGCAATAGGAAAGTGAGGCTTCCTGTTTGTATTAGGCCATTTTGCAGCCTAACACTTCCACCATTCTAGGCACATCCCTGGTTTCAGATAGCCAGTGCAAAGTGAAACAATTACTTACTTGCAGTTTGACCATACAATAAAGGAACAAGGAAAGGGCTGAACTTACAAAGTAAGATCCTAAAGATAATTTTATATCCCAATGGTGGTCTTAGAATCAGAGAAATTCAATGGAATGTTAAAGAAAAGTTAGTCCAGTCTCTTCATTTAGCAAAAGAGGAAACTGGGGCTCAAAGAGTAGGTATGACTTTCCAAGATCACAAAGTTTAGCTAGTAGAAGAATTATTAGGAAGGAAAATTAGTTCTGGTTTCCATTCTAGGGAGCTTTTTACTATTTTGTTAGTAATTGACAAATTCAATGGATTTGGGATGCCACCAAAATATCTTAACTAAGTGAAATTTATAGATGGATTAATCTTTTAATTTTTGTACAACGCTTTCTACAGGGAACCCTTCAAATACTTTGAATTCTCTTTTACAAGGCCCTGGGCCATGTAGACATAACACAAACAAAGCACTATCTTCCAAATGGTTATGGAATTTACTATATAAAGCAGTTTATTGGGTTATATAGTCACAGCCTAAGATGTTATATTCAGAAACAGAAATAAATCAAGAGAAGAAAGGCAGATAAAATCTCAGTGAAACACAAGGAATACTTACTGAAAAGCAAATATACCCTCCAGTGAGAAGTAACCATGGATACCTATCATTTAATATATATCATTTAATACAGAGGAGCATAGTTGGAGAGCTGAATTAAAGAAATTTTATCAAAAAGCTGTTTCAGGAAGAAGTTTGAGACCATTAAAATAACTGCACAACTTCCCAAAAGACGATCCAGACTGCTTTCTCTCCCTTCTTCAATTCTGAGCCAGCTCATTATCTATTTACAGTATCTCCTCAAATATATGTGTTCTTATGGATTAGTGCTATGTGTTGTCCATTCAACTGTATACAATAGTCTGAATAATATGTAATCTTCATTCACTTAGTTTTTCTTATATGTATAGTTTAAGTGAACTTTTTTGGATGATTATGCATCTCACTTTGAAGCTACAATGATTTTGCTTGATGTAATTGGTAAGATGGTATTTGGAATACTTCACTAAGTATGATGTATTACTTCTCCATTTAGTTGATACATTGAATATACTCCATGAAGTACTTTTGGTGAATGTATATCTCCCTGTATTATGCTTGAATAAAGGTCCATCTTTTTATATCAATATTATTCTGTTGATGCCATAAGGTATGCAATACCACAGCCTTTGAAGAATCAAAACTACAAGTCACCCAAAGGGTAATGATTAGGTGCATGGGGGAGGCAGGAACAGATTATAATATATTACTATGAAAAAACCAAAACAACTAAGGAGAAATGGCATAAATGTTATCAATTCATCAGAGAGATATTTGACTAGGAAAAAAAAAAGTGGGCCAGTCTGGAAGTGGGGGAAAAGACTCATTGATAGCCTGAATACTTATCCGATATCCTTTGAATGTTAAGAGATAGAGGAAAGTGCCTAATATTATGTTACTATGTAACAATGTTCTCTTGGTTCTGCTCTCTTCACTAAGCACTAGCTTATGTAAGTCTTTCCAGGTTTTTCTGAAATCATTCTGCTCATCATTTCTTATAGAATAATAATATTCCATTAGGACCCCTCTATGGAGGATTTCTAGGAGAATATAGATAATAATCCACAAATTAAAAAGGCATGACTAAATTGAAATCGGCACTACAGTGAATGTATATATTAATGTAGGGATCATGTACATTTGATAGTCACAAATCTATCATGTTCAAGTTGTTTTTAAAAAGCTAAAGGAATATGTATTTTCAAATATGGAAACACTTAAATAATTTGACTATTATTTGTACTTATCAATAACTAATCCTAGTTTTATTTCCTAAGTTTCAATCTTATGATCTGTGTCACATTTGATTATAGTTTTGTTTTGCTAGTTACATTTTGACTTCTTGTTTAAATGGACCCCCAAGGTAGTAGAAATTTCTTTTCTTCTTTCTGTTTCTTATATTATCATGCACTGAGTGCCTGAGTACTATAGTAGATCCTCAATTAACCAGAAATTTCAGGAAGCGGGATGAATTGGAATTAATTGGCATTTTTAGGAGAAAAGATGTTATAAAAAAACAAATTGATGAGAAGGATTTGATATAAAAACAATTTTTCATAGGCTATCGGGCTCAATGTGGGAATATTCAATCCAACCTCCTTCTCTATGCTCCTGGTTTTGTATATCTCAACTTAAACTGCAAAGTTTTCCCTTACATTGTAATGAAACTAAATACATTGCTTTAAACATAGAATGTATGCTCTAATTCTTCTTCAGAATCCCCTCTAAATCCCAAATGGATTAGAATAACTAGAAGAATAGAAACAAAAAGGGCTTTTTGTGTAACCCAATTAACCAGAAAATTAAATTAACCAAAACATTCCATTCCATAAACATTCTGATTAATTAGAATTTGATTGTATTTTCTGACTTACCTATTTCATAACTCTGAGAGGCAATGGACTTGGAGTAAGGAGCCCTTCTTTGGCACTTGCTACAATTGTAATCTTAGGTAAATCAGTTAATTTAAAAGTTAAAAGACTTTTCTGGCCCTCAATGTCAAATGGAGAGAAGTACTCTCCACTATCTCATAGGATTGTTATAAAGATCAAATAGAATAATATAAAAACATTTTTAAACTGTAAAAATAAAATAAAATTGAAGGTATTATTATTTAGTAGTATATAATTTATAATTTTCATATGACAAAAAATCAAATTTTGGTGTATTCAATATTAAATACTCCTCTCTTCAAAGAGTGAAAAACTAAACTATGTGGATAATACTTTTGAAATCATTGAAGTAATTCATCTTTGTGATTGAAAGTTGCTACTGGTAGAAAGGATCATTAATAGAAAGGCATAATTATTAACAATTCCAATTGATATATTTAAATACACCTTAAGGTTTCCAAACCACTTTCCATACGTTACCTATTTAGGCCCCCAATTTACTCCTGTGAAGTAGATGCTACAGATATTATTGTCATGTGCTTAATAGCCCACTGAATGTTAAATGTGAATGAAGGCATTGTTCCTATATATGATAATTTAAGAAAAATAATAATAAATGAACTGAAATATATTTTGCTGGGGGTGATTTTTAAAAACAGGAAACACATTAAAAGAGTAATAGTAATAACAGTGTGATACAGAACATTATGAAATCTGAGACCAGGTTCTGAATTGTGACTCTGCTTTTTAGCACCTCTGAGGCCCTGAATAAATTACTTAATCTCTTGGAGCCCAAGTTTCCCCATTTTCAAAAACAGGGGTTTAATCAGACAACTTCAATAATAAGAGCAGGAACCTCTAATGATGACTTTTATCTATTTACTATGGTAAAGACAAAATTATATTATTCAACATGGACACTTACAGAATAGGTTTCTACAAGATAAGTAATGATACTGGTAATGAATAATGAGACAAGCTTTTGAAGTCTATTTTCAGCTCATTGAAAGAGGAAATATTACCATTTATATGGCACTTTATTGATTATAAACTCCTTCAAAAATACTTATATCAATATCTTACGTCAGTTGATTATAGGGACATAGAAGGCAATGGATGATGGCTGGGTGGAATGCAGAAGACACAAGCCAGCTAATGGATTAACATTTGCAAGAGTTTTTTCTTATAAACCAACCCTCTCTTCCTTGTTTCTTTGCTTTTCAAGAATGTTGTTACTGGATATCCATCAGAAAACTTAGTGGTTTCCCAAGAAACCTACATAATATTTCTATTCAAATAATAAAAGCATTTTTCAAAGTGAGTGATAACTTTTAAACAAATCCTTAGCTAGATTATTTGACAATTATGATGTACTAAACAGCAAGAATACTGAAAGCACAAAGTAAAGATTTCATAAATGGTAAAGGTTGTTCAGATACTTCTTCACAGAGGATATTGTACTGTTTACATTATGCCTTTGAATACTGTGAAATTTCCATAATGAAAGGAGGGAGGAAGAGCTAGAAGAAGGAAGGAAGGAAGATAGGAAGGAAGGAAGAAAGAGCAGGTAAAAGAGGGAAGAAGAATAAAGAGGGAAGAAGGAAGGAAAGAGAAAATGAGGAAAGGAAGGAAGAAAGGAAAGGATGAGGGTAGAAAAAAAGGGAAGAAAATAAGAAAGGAAAGAAGACATGAAGGAAGGAAAGTAGAAAGGAAAGTATGAAGGAAGGAGGGAGGGAAGAAAGAAAGAGGAAAAGAAAAAGGAGGGAAGTAAGAAAAAAAGAAAGAAAGGAAGAAGAGAAAGAAGGAAGGGACAGAAGAATGAAAGGATGGAT
>JAJPUD010016515.1:0-33864 GCA_023553655.1 Myrmecobius fasciatus
AAGAGGTTGTGTAAATTATCCAGGTTCACACAGCTAGTAATTCTCTGAAGCAGGATTTGAACTCCTGTCTTCCTGACTCCAAATCCAAATATCCGCTGTACCATCTCTCTGCCTATTATGTGGGATAGAAACCTTACACTATTGTTAACAAAGGACTCTTCAATCTCTTCACTTCATCTCATATGTATCATCTTCTGGCTCATAGAAAAATGGCTTTATCCTAAAATACTTCATTCCTTTGATACCCTTTAGTTTAAATTACTTCTTATTTCAAGTCCAGAAATGTGCTAGAGCCATTCAAAGTGTTTATGAAAGCCAATTGTTCAATGTAAGCATTACATAATTTTGTTAATTGTTATGGGATAAGAAAATTAAAGAGAAAATGTTAATAATATAAATTAAATTTAAAAGGTTTATATGTATTTTCCCCCTAGAGATCCACTTGTTAAGCATTTACTAGCACATCCTTTCCAGAAGAGAAGCCATGGAGAAGAAATAGGTATTTACTTGCTCTCCATGAATACTTTTAAATCATCTCAGAAAAATCTCTTAGGAAGTGCATTCTATCAATCTACATCTCCCTGACCAGATCCTTTTGCTGTCTTCTCACCTCCAGGTGTTTCTCCAACTATTCTTATGGTTTTAGAGTAGGTCTGCCTGCTCAAGTCTCCTTACTCCAATTCATTCAAACCCTAAAGTGATTTCCTTAGAACTCAGGTCTGATTCTGTCACCCTCCTGCTTAGTAAACCCTAATAACTTCCTATAGCCTCCAGCCTTCCTTCTGCACATGTGGGTCCTTTTCCCTTTTTTTATGATTTCATTGGGATGCAGACCCAGTAAATACACTTCAATTGCTTTTCCTTAAGCCTCTAATGCTACCTCCCCCTTTTCATTCTGGATCAGGGGACGATCCCACCTTCTTTAATGAGAAAACAAGAGTTCTTCCATCTCTATCATTGAAATCAAGCTGTATAATGAAAAGACTTCTGACCATGATATCATCAGATACATGAATTCAGATCTTGGCTGTGTGATAATATTACCCAGCTCTCACCTATGACTCCAAGAAACCATAGCATATGTACTGGCCACATCCAATAAGCCATCTTGACAAACAGGCTAACTAGTGTAACTGACAGGCCTTAAACCTGACAGTGCCTTAAGGGGATGTCTGTCTAGCATGTGAAGACTTCCCCTGGCAGAATGAGTGGATGAGAATAATTTGTTCCAATAGTGATGAAAGTGGCTGAACCACATGCTATGGAGTGCTTAGAGCTTGGTCAGCCATTGAAAATACTAACGTCATTGGCTGGATCCTGGACCAATTCCATTTGTTTTTACTTTTATCTTGCCACTGGATTTCTATTGGCTCAGATGATGATTTTGTGAAACTCTGCTTCACTTGAATTCAATTCATCCATGAATCAAGGTAGCACTCCATGTTGTCACTGATCTTGGGAAATGAAGGACAAACAAAACAACTGAGATTCAGGTGGTGGCAGTAATAATAATAATCAAATTCACGAGCTGAACTTCTAAGCATATCACCTGATCACATGTGTCTCCTTTATCTATATACCATCATACATATTCCTTATATATGTAGTCTCCATCCTTGGCCCTGGGAATATTGTTTTTAATATGTATATCCCTGTGTGTGTCTTCTAGTTATTGTTGTTCAGTCTTTTCCAGTAATGTTTGATTCTTCATTATCTCATTTAAGGTACTGGAATAGTTTGCCATTTCCTTCTTCAGCTCATTTTACAGATGAGGAAACTGAGGCAAACAGGGTGACTTGCTCAGAGTCATAAGTGTCAGTAACTGTCTGAGGCTAGATTTAAACTCAGAAAGATGAGTCTTCCTGACTTGAGTCTTGGAATTCCATCTATTGAATCACCTACCTGTCCCATATATCCATACACATACACACATATATACATGCACATATGTATATAAAATTACAATCAAGATATATACAAAATTAATGTCAGAGTCAGATAGAACTCAGTTTTAGAATAGTATTTGTCTATCATCGTTTACAAGTGGCAATGAGGATTTGGACATTGTTTTCTCCAAATGAAAAGACTTCAGAGAAAATCTAAAAATGAGGTGTCTTGATAATCCCCTCAGAGGGGGATGAACATTGTATGAATCTTACTCTCATCAGATTTGGCTCAAAGAGACAATATTAGACATATTTGGTTTCACGGAGAAACTGCTTTCACCTTATAGGAAAGAAGGAGGAGAAAGGGGAAAAGGAAAGGGGTAGGCACAGAAATAGTGAGGGATAATCCCCTCCAAACTGGTCATATAATTTCTGTTTTATCTAGATTAGAGAAAGGTGGCTGCCTTTCATTAGAATGTGAGCTACTTGAGGCTAGGATCCATGTTTTTGCCTTTCTTTATATTCTCAATACTTAGCACAGTGCCTAGTGTAGTGGTCCTTAATAAATGTTGACTGAGGTTGGTTTTTTTTGTTTGTTTTGTTTTGTTTTGTTATTGTAGTAATTGTTTCTTTTCTTTTTCTTCCTTCCCTCCCTCCCTCCCTGCCTCCTTCCTTCCTCCCTTCTTTTCTTCCTTCTTCCTTCCTTCCTTCCTTCCTTTTTCTTTCTTCCCTCCCTCCTTCCTTCCTTCCTCCTTTCTTTTCTTCCTTCTTCCTTCCTTCCTTTCTTCCTTCCTCTTTCTTTCTTTTCCTTTCTTCCTTCCTTCCTTCCTTCCTTCCTTCCTTCCTTCCTTCCTTCCTTCCTTCCTTCCTTCCTTCCTTCCTTCCTTTCTCTCTCTCTCTCTCTCTTTCTTTCTTTCTTTCTTTCTTTCTTTCTTTCTTTCTTTCTTTCTTTCTTTCTTTCTTTCTTTCTTTCTTTCATGACCTATCTTATTAACACAATGTTGTGGTCTTTTTCCATGGGTAAATATTCCTGGCTGCTTCCTATATGCTCCCTAAATGGAAAAGATATCAATGGGCACCATGGAACCTATTCAGTCTGTCCCATGATGGATCTTAGATTTTGGACTAGAGCCAGAAAGAATAGTCGGTCTCCTTTACTTTGTCAGTTCATTGGCACCTAGTAAAGCTATTTTAGGAAATTAGATTTTCATCCAACTTGGGCTGAACAGGTGTTAGTGGAAAGTTTTCGGCTATCCAAATTTAAAGGAATCAGTTGACTAGAATAGCAATTTGTCCAGAGATGGCAATACACTACATAGTTACCCCAGCCTAAAGTATTTTGCAATAATATTGATAATATATTATAATCCAGTTCCACCGAAGAGGAGTAACAAGTATTATAACAGGCTGACCCAGAGGTAAAGATGTCCCCTACCCTTTGAATCATGGGGAAGAAAGACTAACCTATGTAGAAATCTATATTATTTAAGATAATCAGAAAACAGCTGCTGGATTAACCCATAATGCTGTCTTTCTTGCCCTCTTCTGCTCCCCTCCTTCTTTTCTCCAATTGAGAAAGAGAGAAGAGAAAAAAAAAGAGGGTGGAAGGGAGGGAGGGAGACCTAGAGACAAAGAAATAGAAACTGAGATCAAAAACAAAACAAACAAACAAACAAAACAGAGAAACCCTATGGGTTATTTCTCCCCTTAGGGGCTATAGGGAGCTGTAGTGGGAAGGGATATGGAAGACCCTCATATGAACCTACCAAGAATATAAAAGGAAACAACAATAAAAAAATATATACATTTATCACATGCCTATGATGTTCCAGGCACAGTGTTAGGCATGAGGGAGACAATTCAAAGAATAAATAATCCCTTCTAATGAGGAGCTTACAATACATTTATCTAAGACAATTCCAATAGACTTGGAATGAAAAATGCCATTTCATTCAGAGAGAATTGTGGAGACTGAAGAAGGATCAAAGTATACTATTTTCAACTTTTTTGTTTGCCTTTTATTTTTCATGGTTTTCCCCTTTTGGTCTGATTTTTCTTTTACAACATGATTAATCTGAAATTTGTTTAAAATGATTGTACATGTATAACCTATATCAGATTGCTTGCTGTTTGGGGGAGGAAGGAACTAAAGGAGGGAGAGGAAGAAATTTCGAACTGAAAAATTTACAAAAATGAATGTTGGAAACTATCTTTACATGTAATTGGAAAAATAAAATACTATTAAATTTTTAAAAAAGGAAAAAATAACGAGGAAAAAATAATATGTATTATGCATATGGAGCCATTCTCCCTAGCCCTCATTCTGATTATCAAATGAGAAGCCCTTGAATCTTTGGGATATGGGAGAAGTTGTGGGGGAAGGGGACAGACTACTAATATGATGACCTTCAGGCCCTTTTAAAAAATCACTCATTGATTCATTTCTCACCTAGTGTTCTTTCTGGGAATCTCAAAATATAATTCATATCTAGGTTTCTAGAGATGTTGACAAAAAAGTCCCTCAGCCATCATATAAACACTCAGCTAATATGCACTTTGAGTATAGGACAATCCTTGTTTCACACTACAAAAAATGCAAAAATAAAGTATGTATATTCACATGGACTGTCTAAATGTGAGGCACAAAATAGGTAGATAGGATTCAAGGTATGGTCTTCCTCTGCAGAAACAAGGAGAAAGGATCCATCATAAGTTAACAAGAGGAAAGGATCATACAGACCACAGGGATGCCATCAAGACTAAGAGCTCTTTTCTCCAGTCTCTAAAAGGGATATTGGATTAAATTAATGTCTATCTGCCTCCCTCAGATATCTCTTGTCTAGAAGTTTGAGTCACCAGAAGGAAGGTTGCCCCTATGATCAAAGGGTAGCTTTTAGCTCGTGTTAAATTAGCTTAGGCTCTTTCTACCAAATGCTAGTAACACACAAGAAAATTTCAAATCGTGAATAGCTAGCAAACTCATTTATCTAAGCAAAACAGCAAAGAGAAATTGAACATTTATACACATTAAATTTATTTCAAAGAACATATAAGACACACTGAGCTTTTCATTTGGAAGTAAGATAAGATCTTAGCTCAGACCAGGAGAGAAGGAACATTATTACTCAAGAAGAAGTTCACTCTGTGAAGTCTGTAGGGAGGCAAGTTGGAAATCAGGAACCTAAAGACCTAGCTTCCACTACATATCTATAATTTCTCTCTCTCTCCCTACCCCCTCTCTATATATCTATATCTATATATCCCAAAGAGTGTCTGGAACTAATTTAAGTAAGTCCCTCATGAACAATACAGCCTTGCACCCAGCATTCTTTCTATCATTCAATAGGTGTATCTCCTTCTGCACACTCAGCAGCATGCAAAATGTACCAGGTTTGCTTGTAAGATCAGTTACTGTCAGACAAAAAAAAAAAGAACTCATACTAATCCATCAGTTAAAATTATCAATACAATTTTTCTTCCCACCCTATTGAGTGCCCCCCCCAATAAGAGTCAATATTCTTCCACATTCATAGTGCCTCCCTAGGATTTGCAATATTCCCCCAAATAAAATAAACTTCAAATTGCTAAGGAGTCAATCCACTATCTTATAGGGAGCCCTAGGATCCTCTAGAAGCTCATACAATCCTACAGAGTGATATTATTTCCCCAAGGTTATTGGATTTCTCCCAAAGGAATTTTATAATTGGGGTTGCTAGAGAATCATACCTCTTCCCATCAGACCTGTATTGTCTAAATAAGAGAAAACCACATTTGACCTTCCCAACTTGTTTCTTATCCCTTGCTGTCACAGTCTGTTGAGAACATTATAGAAGTGTTCAGCCTATCTATACAGCATCATGTCCTTACCACTAATCAAATGTGGTTCCTGCACTGAGTAACTGAGATGCACCATAAGTCTTTTCCCCATAAATAGCCTTTAGGCTCTTAGGATTGTTATCAGTGTAAAACAGCATTTCATCTGTTTCCTTATTGAGTCAATTATCCTGCATCTCTCTAAACTTTATCTGCACTTTACTTTTGATGAATTTCAGTGTTGTCTTCTTAGAGATGGATGAATTAGTAAACAAGAATTTGGAGTTCTTATTTTTCATTTGTCAGTTTTCTATTTTTCCGCATCATTTTCATCAAACCAATCTTGATGTTTACAAGTATTCTGGCCCAAATGAATAAACACATTGTTATACATTAAATCTCTGAAAGTTGCTCATTCTTTCTATTTGACTGTGCCAACCCATGTATTGACTCAAGTTCCCCTTCAAGTTAGCAATAAACTTACAAAAATTAGTCCTTTCCAAATTAGCAATGAAATAATGTTATATATCATAAATGGATGATCCACTGGAAGACTCTGAAGAGAAGTCTTTGTGTCTTTGTAATGTAGTTTCAGTTATAATGTATTTATATTCTTATTGTGAAACAATATCTATAGAGGCAAAAGAAAGATAAGCTTTTTAGTGAATAATATTTTGACTCTCTCAGCAAGGTAAAAGGAGTCTCTAATGACCTATAAACAAACTTCTTTTAACTATTAATTCTTTGGTATATGAATGTAATGGAATATTATTATTCTATAAAAAATGAACATGTTGATTTCAGAAAAGCTTGGACTTATATGAATTGATGCTGAGTGAAGTAAGCAGAACCAAGAGAACTTGTACACAACAAAATTATGTGATGATCAACTGTGATGGATTTGGCTCTTTTCAACAAGGTGATTCAAGGAAGTTAATACACTTGGAATGGAAAATGCCAATCACATCCAGAGAGACAACTATGGAGACTGAATGTGGATTGATTGAAGCATAGTATTTTCCCTTTATTGTTATTGTTATTTATTTGCTTGGCCTCCCTCCCCTCCTTGTTGTAGTTTTTACCCTTTGATCTGATTTTTTTGTGCAGCATGAAGAATATGGAAATATATTTTTATTTGCACATATTTAACCTATATCAGATTGCTTAGGGTGGGGGGAGGTAAGAGAGGAAGAAAAATTTGGAGCACAAAATTTTACAAAAATGGATGTTGAAAAATATCTATACATGTATTTGAAAAAAATAAAATGGTATTAAAAAAAAGATTATGAGTTTCTTGAGAGCTGAGTCTATTTTTGTTTGGTTGGTTTATTTTTGCCTTTCTTTATATCCCTACCACTTGATACAGTGCCTGGCCCGTAAGACGCAATTAATAAATTCTTCTTGACTTGTTGACTTGGAGATTGACTCCAATTTATCCTGTATATATCTTATATGTACATAATAGTTTGCATTACTTCTTTCCCATTAGAATGTCAGTTTCTCGAGGTCAAGGACTACTTTTGCTTTTCTTGGTATCCCTGGCCCTTAAGCATGATTCCTGGTACTAGTTGGTTAGTAAATTATTGCTGCCTTGACTTGTAAGCAATGTTGTAGAGGGTATAAGGATGGGTTAAATGGTCCCTGAGGATGCTATTATAAATCAAGGTAACCTAGTTATGGTGGGAAGAAATGCTGAAGCAAATCAGCTGAACCTAACTGACTTTAATGTCACAATGTATGCTATGCTCTATTTTTTCCTTCCTTTTTTCCTTTCTTTCCTTCTCTCCTTCCTTCTTTTTCTTCCTCCCTGCTTCCCTCCTTTCTTCCTTTTCTACTTCCTTCCTTTCTTCCTTTCCTTCCTTTTTTCTTTCTTTCCTTCTTTGAAGGCTTGTTTCTCTTTCTCTCTCTTCTTTTCTTCCTTCCGTTTTCTTTTTAATAGTATTTCCCCAAATACATGCAAAGATAGTTTTCAACATTCACCTTTGTAAAACCTTGTGTTCTAAATTTTTCTCTTTCTCTCCTCTCTCTTTCCTCCCCAAGACAGCAAACAATCCAATACAGATTAAACATGTGCAGTTCTTCTAGACATGTTTCTATGCTCTTCATGCTGCATAAGAAAAATCACATCAAAAGGGAAAAAACCCATGAGAAAACAAACAAATAATAACAAAAATATGTATCCTGTATTCCATGACAGAAACATGCTAATTGCAGGGCTGTCCTCTTGTTCCCACAGAAGTTCTCTTAAGTCTTTATATTATCAAGGTCTTTGGTTTCTAGGTGCAGTCTTTTCCATTCAAAAGGAACAACCAGCTAATCAACAAATCATAACAATCTGGTCCAAGAATATCTTAGAGACAGAACAGAATAAAAACAGCTTAGTACAGGTTGCTAGGGTACTCCTCTTTGAGTTTCTAGGGTAACTTCTATTTCAACAACCTGTAAGTATTCAAGCTATTCATGGAAAAAGAATTGTGGATTCTACTTGGCACAGTGAATAGAGCACTAGGCCTGAAGTCAGAAAGACCCAAGTTCAAATCCAGTTTAACAGTGTAACTGTGAGAATGTCACTCAAGCTTTGCTTCAGTTCCCTCATCTGTAAAATGTGGATAATAATAGCATTATTTCCCAAGGTTGTTGTGAGGATCTAATAAGACAGTAGTTGTAAAGAAGTACCTGGCACATAGTAAGCACTAGATAAAAGTTGGTTAATTCTAAACTCCAAAGGATTAATCATTCATAGTCACTGGAAACCCCTAAAGTAAACATGATTGATTTACTCTGTCCCCAGTTATTCAGATTCAGCCTTGATGTTTTCTGATCTTCCAGATACCTCCGTTTTTTTCAGCTGTGAGTTTTCTTAGCACTCTCCATCTTATCCTATGACACAGAAATTTCTAGTGAACTGAGTCAATGAATTTGGAATGAAAGAAACTAGGTGTGAATTTTGGCTCTGCTACTTCTTACCTCTGTGGCAATAATTCAGCATTATTATTAATTATTAATAATAAGAGCTAGCATTTATATAGTATCTTAAGGTTTGTAAGCATTTTATAAAGATTATCTTATTTGATACTCACAATAATCTTGGGAAGTCAATGTTATTATCTTCAGTTTGCAGTTGAGAAAACTGAGGCAGCGGTTAAATGATATGTCCAGGGTAACATAGCTAGGATGTATCTGAGGCTGGATTTGAACCCCGGTCTTCTGTCTTAACCCTCCAATAATTCTTATAACCTGTCCAGTGAGACAGACTGCCTCCAACAGTCCAATTCCATATTGGAAAAGGCAGAGGAATTTCTTCTGCAATTTAAGGGGACTTTGAACAACCCTCTTTGATTCAAAATCAATTTACAACCTACTAAAGAGTAAGGTATCCTGGAAGAAGAGCCAAATCCCTCCTCCTCCCTGAGACAAGACTTATTTTAGAATGTTCTTTCTCCTACTGTTCAATTTTTGGAGTTCTTGATTTCTACAGCCATGATCATAGAAAGGAAGAAAAGAAAGAAGCATGTATTAAGCACCTTTTACATATCAAATACTGTACCAAGCAGCACAGGTATTATCTTATTTGATCTCACAACAACCCTGGGAGATAGGTGTTATTATTAATATTGTTTAATTAATTTTTATTAATCATTAAATAAATAAATATTAATATTATTAATTTGAGGAAACCAGAATGACAGAGATGAAGGAACTTGCTCCAGGTCAAATAGTTTGTACATGTCTCAAGTTGGATTTGAACTCAGATATTCTTGATTCTAGACTTAGCAATAAGCACAAATTTGCTGCCGTGATCATCAGATCGTGGGGTCATAAATGTAGTCCTGGAAAGGACCTTCAAGATCATTGAGTTCAACCTACTCACTTTAAAGTTATGTTTAAGGGGACAGCTAAGTGGCAAGTGGATAGAACACCAGCCCTGAAGTCAGGAGGACCTGAGTTCAAATATGGCCTCAAACACTTAACACTTCCTAACTGTGTGACCCTGGGCAAGTCACTTAACCCCAACTGCCTCAGCAAAAAAAAAAAAAAAAGTTAAGTTTAAGTTAGTTGATAAATGTCAATAATATAGTCCAACAGAATTTGAACCCAGGTTCTTTCCCTCCAAATTGAACACTGTAGAACACCAACTTGCTTGCAATATTCATCTTGTCATGTGTTCACATTGAATGCTAATTCCAGTTGGCTCAGTCTGTCTGTTGGTAGATAAAACACTTAAAGTTGGATGGGGAGTGTGTAAGGAGGAGCAGGGACTAGAAACCTATCATTTCATCAACCAGTACTGCTTCCTTCACAATGTGTTTTCTCTGACTCATTCCATGCTGGCATCTCCATCTTTGGACTAATTCAAAGGCATCTTTCCTACTCCCTGCATAAGGCCCAGATTTGGTTACCTGATGAACTATGGTTGAAACATAAATGGTGTTTGTCTTCTTGGTCAGGTAACAACTTGAACCACATCTTTTTTTTGATAGAAAGGTTATGAAATGGGGCAGCTAGGTGGCGCAGTGGTTAGAGCACCAGCCCTGAAGTCAGGAGGACCTGAGTTCAAATCTGGTCTCAGACACTTAACATTCCCTAGCTGTGTGACCCTGGGCAAGTCACTTAACCCCAATTGCCTCAGCAAAAAAAAAAAGAAAGGTTATGAAATGTTCCTAATTTTATTTTATCTTTACTTAGCAGCACCTTATTTTTCTAATTATATGTAAAGATAGTTTTAAACATTCATTTTTGTAAGATTTTGAATTCCAAATTTTTTTCTCTCTCCCTTACTTCCCTCCTCCCCAAGATACAAGCAATCTAACAGAGGTTATACATGTACAATCATTTTAAACATATTATTTATTAGTTATATTAGTTATGTTGTGAAAGAAAAATCAGAAAAAAGGGGAAAATCATAAGAAAGAAAAAATAAACCAAAAAAAGTATGCTTCAATCTGCATTCAGTTTCTATAGTTCTCTCTTTGGATGTGGATGATATTTTCCATCCCAAATCTATTGGAATTGTCTTGGATCACATATTCTGAGAACTAAGTCTATCATAGTTGGTCATCATACAATCTTGCTGTCACTGTGTATAATGTTCTCCTGGTTCTGGTCACTTCACTCAGTATCAGTTCATGTAAGTTTTTCCAGGCTTTTATGAAATCAGTCTGCTCATCATTTCTTACGGAACAATAATATTCCATTACATTCATATCATAACTTATTCAGCCATTCCCCAAGTGATGGGCATCTACTCATTTTTCAATTCTTGCCACCACAAAAAGAGCTGCTACAAACATTTTTGCACATATGGCATCCTTTCCTTCTTTTATGATCTCTTTGGTATACAGATCCAATAGTGACACTGCTGGATCAAAGCATATGCACAATTTTATAGTCCTTTAGGCACAGTTCCAAATTGCTCAATTGATCCTAAATTTAGGATTGGGAATTGACAACACCAACTTGTATGAGACAAAATGAATGATACCTTGACCTTCCTCTCAGCTTTATCATTCTTTATGTGTCTTTTATAGGGTATAACAAGGATTAAGTATACCTACAGAAACTAATTTTCAAATGTCTTTACGATTATTTTTAACTTAAACAAAATCATAAAAACAACAAAAAGCCCAACCTTTAATATTCCTTCCCAATTCTAAAGAATGTTGTTTTCATGATAGTTTCATATTAAAGATTTCCCTGGATATTTCTTCAACAACCTTATTTTGAGAGGATAAGATTTATGTTATTGAATATGACTCTTTGAACCTGGATGGCATAAACCCAGGTTCTAGTATTCCTTGATGTTCAAGCAGGGATGCCTCTGGATTCATCCAGTGAAGCTACAGCCATGCTTCCCAGAAGCAAAGCAGACAAAAAGAGCCCATTTAGTGCCCTAAAAATCATCTCATAGCAATTCCTACCTAGTGAATCACAGGAGACGTGGGAAGCTGAATTCTCTGATTGATTGTAAGCATGGGCTGTGTCAAGTCTGCTCAAGGTCAAACCTCTGAATTGAGCTGTGAAAGTAGGGAATAGAGGCTTTTCAAAGACTTACCTCCCCTGGGCACAGGAGGGAAGAATGTGTATCTCCTTCGACCTACAATAGTCTAATTTCTAACAATCTATTCTTGGAAAATGAGAGGAAATAAGAATTAGTTCTGTCTTTCGGCCTCTTCTGTCCCCTACTTTCTCCCTCTGTGACTTCAAGTACACCCACTGCTCCAGTCCAGTTTTAAGAACTAGCAGATATATAGCTCTTTTCCCTGAACTTCTGTTGCATGTGTCTAAATGCTTTCTGGATAGGAGAAATAGTGGATAGAGTGAAACTGTTGGATTTGAAGTCAAGAAAGAAAAGGGTACACATTCCAAAACTTACTAGCTCTATAAACATTGGTAAATAACATCTCTGAATCTGTTTCTTCATCTATTAAATGGAAATAAAATTTATATTACTTACCTTACAGGCTTATTGTGAAGTTCAAATAAATTATGAAATTAGTAGTAATAGTAGCTAGCTTTATACAGAGTTCTAAGATTAGCAAAACACTTTAGAAAAATCTCATTTTATTTTCACAGTACCCCTCGGATACTCTTTCATAACCCTAGGTACTCTTTTGCTAGTATCTGAGTCCAACACTTACCTTCTATGTCACCTGGCTATTCAATAATATATGAAAATAAGATAATATATATAATATATTTGTAAATCTGAGAGCAACACATACACAATGTATACATGTGCACGTATATATGCCTACATGCCACTATTATTTTATTTCTGTCTGGATGTCCCACCAGCACCTAAAACTCAATATTTCTCAAAATGTATATACTTACTTCCCTCCATCCTCAAAAACAAAAATAAATAAACAAACAAAAACACTCTTATCTTACTTGATTAGGAATAGTGTCAGATTGTATGTGCCAATCTTACCCTTCCTTTCCCTACTTCCAGGTTAGACACATTTCCATATATGACTATAGGCCAGCCATGACTAGTATGAGCAGACAATTGAGGAGTATGAGAAACATACTTCCTTCTCTATGGAGATTCCCCTCTTGCCCACATGCTGCCTGAGAGAACCATCTTCTACTCCCTCACTGGCTTCAGTTCACTCATCCCATAGGGCTTCATCACCATTTCTCTCTTCTTCCCTAACTAAACAAATCTGAGCAGGTTTCTTGAGTTGTCCACAGGGCCTTGGGACTATGTGGTATATCTCAGGGTCTCTGCCTCCTTCCATTGTCCCTTTGCTATCTCACTTATATCCACCCCATCCTACTCGATTCAATTTAACTCAGCTCCTAGAATTCTTAGTGATTCCCTTGTTTATGTGAATCTTGTGTCAGAGACTCTCATAATCTGAATGGCCTAGACAGTCTTTGGGAAATCTTAATTTCTTGGCTCACAATTCCCATCTAGAAAACTGGGGGAAATGTATGTGTGGTAAACTCCATACACATTGCATGCATGTACACACACATACCATACCTATCATGTGTATAGATATGTGGTAAGGCTCCATGTATGGGCAGGATGTTCCCTGGCATATAGAATGAGGGTGGGGAAGAGAGTCACTGTGTGGCTCAAAAAGAAGCTTAATAGACATCTTTAATCTGTTCTCTCCCTACCCTTCTCCATGGGAGACTTTCATTCCTATCAGGAGGGGAAGCAGGAGGTTGGGGCCAGAGGCCACTCTGCTCTACTCAGGCTAGAATTATATCTATCTACTCCCTTAAATATGTTTAATCTAAGGATATTATCAAGTTCACTTTAACTTCCGGTCATTTTGATATTATTATTGAGGGAGGAGAATGACTCCAAGCTTTATTTGCAAGACCTGATTCTTTTCCTACCAAATACCAGTTCCAAAATGGACACAGGAAGCAAATAGCAAAGAAATATCCAAATCATAGAAAAAAAGAAATCAAAGAAAATATGCATAGGAGAAGATATGCAAAGAGATACAAAATAATGGAGCTCTCCCATTGATACTGAGGTGACAGCTCAGTTGAGAGTCCCAAATCTCACTCAAAAGTCTCTAGTGTAGCAAGCTAGGAACAGGGGCATGATGGGCACTTTCAACTCCTCTCATGTCTTTCTAGAATCCTTTCCTCTAGCAAACTAAAGTGAAATTGACTTCTTTCATCTTCTTTCTCAAAGGTGGAAGTCAGAATTGCACAAAGAAGCCATAAGACGACTCAAACTGAAGAGATTCAGAGCTCTCCTGATTTCACTAACTCCACTTCTCTCATATAGAGCAGGGCATTAATTTCTACCAATGAGGAGAGTCCCATACAAATGGGCTTTGGGACAATATGGCAACATGATATAAATAAACACAAACTATGCACAAAGTAAAAATGTGTTTATATGCATATATACACACATATACTATATATGCATATAAACATATATAAACTCTTTTATGCTTTTCTATTTGAACCTTCCTATTCACTTCCTCATATCTAGTTAATATTATGGTTATATATGAACATCTCTTTTCCTATCTTATGTTCAGGTTTTTTTTGGTCATGCCTGATAGTGTGTTTGGGTATAGAGTAAGGGGATGATGATATCAGATAGATGTGAGATAAGGAGATGGGGAGAAGAGGCAGTTCTCAGTGAATGGGTTTTTTCCCTTGTGAAATATGAAGTAAGGGATTCTGCTAAAAGTGGGGGACAGGGAAGAGAGCTCTAGGCAAACAGCCTTGATTTTTTTGGTGAAGTTTGAGGTAAGGTCTTTAACGGAGAAAGCAGGTTGGCAATCATGTGGAGGATCTGAAGGGAGGAAAATCAAAAGTCCAGTCCTTTTTGCCAATACCTGACATACAGGAGATGCTTAAATTTTTTTTTGACTCACATGGTATCTTGTACACATGTTAATATCACATCAAAGGATTTTTCTCATTAAATATAGATCAAAACTTTCCTATAACTTCCTGGATAATTGTAAAGGAAGTTGTCTATAGATCAAATAGTTTAAGTAACTAGCCCATGATTATATTCCAGGTCTTTTTGGTTCTAAATAGAGTTATACTTCCTTTCACTTTGTATATATTAGGTGCTTAATAAAGTACCATTATTTTCCCAATTACTCTGGTTGAAAATTTGTATCACCTTTGTCCTCTTCTCCCACACATACTTGTACACAAGTTCTGTCAGTTGTAGAGTCACAGAAATTAGAAGAGATCTTGAAAAAAAACTAACAAATTTAATTCTGGATGAGAAAATCTATTTTATCAATATAAATTTGCAGCTTCAAATCCTAGAACAGTGGTGTCAAACTCAAAATGAAATGGAGGTCAGTAGACTATATTATCCCCCATATTAACTTAGAAAGCTACTAATTAGCATTATCTATGTTTTGTTGAAATTTAAAAAATATTTCCCAACTACATTTTAATCTAGTTCTAGCAGCATTTGTTTCAGGCTTCATTTGACACTTCTGGCTTAGAGAATTGCCTGGGGTGACTTCTCTAAGGCCATATAGACAATACCAATGGGAAGCAGTATTTGAACCCATGGTCTGTAGGCTTCAAAGATGGCTCTCCATTCATATTCTACACTGCCTTGTAGATATATAATAAGTAATAAGTTCCCAAAATAAATATCACAGTGTCCATAAAATCTGGGACTAAATATGCTAGGACTGCCTTTTAGACTAGAGGTAGCATAAGCAAGAAAGTGAAATACACAACTTGTACTTGATGACCCCTTACTACATTCTCTTCCAATGTTTCTTTTCTGACATTTTTCTCTCCTAAAAGTATCTATTATCTGAGCTCACTCCAAACTTTTAACTCTTAGGGTCTAAAGGTATTCCATCTCTTAGGGGCATTTTTTATTTTAATTGGGGAATCTCAGAAGAGTTAAAAGCTTCTTATTCAAAGGAATACACATCTTCTGATAGAACTATAGTCTACTGCCCTGGTGGTTAAAAGGATATATTTGAAACAGGTGGCCTTATCTAAAACATTGTACCCCCTACTTTTAAGTATCATTTACTTAGAGGCATCAAGATGGTACAGTGGATAGAGTATTGGGCCTAAAGTCAGAGAGATCTGAATTCAGATTTGGTATCAGACATTTATTGGGCAAATCATTTAACTTTGGTCTACCTCGATTTCTTCATCTCTAAAATGGGAATCATAATAGCACTTACTAGCCAGAGTTGTTGTGAGAATAAATTGAGATAATATTTGTAAAGTACTTAATAAACTGCTAGCTATTGTTATTTTTATTATTATTATTATTTGTGCAGGCCTATATCACAAAGAACTGCCAACTTTCTCCACAAAATGGATGTCAGTACCAATTTAATAAATATCCTTTCAGAGGCCCTTTCACATTTGATGTTATAGATAGTGACCTGGATGGTGTCTACTTTCACCCCCATTCCCCAACTAGTATATAGATAGCTTAGATTTACATGGATAGACATTGTGGTTAGTTGTTACAATGCTGTACTTGGGGTCAGGAAGGACTCAACTCATATTCTGCCTCAGACCCTTACTATCTGGGCAAATCACAAAACTTCTCTAAGTCCCAATATCCATATCTCTAAAATGAGGATAATAATAGTATATACTTTCCCAACATGGTTGGGAAAATAAGATGAGATAACATGGATAAAGTGCTTTGCAAATCTTAAAGCACTATTTAATACTAGCACTATTATATAGTAAACCTTGATTTCTTTTGCTATAGTTTTATGCTACTGGGATTATGTCTTTTAAAAATGAAACACTTCCTTTATGTGATGAAGATAAACCTCACTATGTTTCTGTACAGTTTCATTTTCCTATCCACCATTCCTTCAGTTTTATAAAATATTTCTTGATTCAAATGCATTGGCAAATTTTCAGCTGTTATATAAGCCTGTAAAGGGGTATAGTGACAAATGATTTTGGGGTGAAAATCTTTTTTTTAGTGTTGCAAAAGAGTAAGTTTAAAGGGCCATAATAAGTTAAACTGAATTGTTGTCCCTAGCTTGATGTATTTAGAAATATTGCAAATAATAATAATTCAGAAGTAGCTTAGTAGAAGTATTCAATAGTATTAATTTATTATGAGAATCATTTTATTTTAGGTACTTTGCTTTCACCCTCTCCTCTACAAAAGGATAATCATCCTTGTTTAGAAATCTAACATTTAGCCATTCAGAGAAACAAAGAATCTTAGAGTTAAAAGAAAAGTCATTGTAAGAAAGAAATTCATATGGTAGAGAAAATAAGATAAATTAAGGGAGAAAAGGAGAGTTGTCTTAAGAAATTGTTATGGGGAGGTCAATGATTGACTGAAATTATTTTTAAAGAGGTGCAGAAAGTGGAAGCAGAAGCAGATAATGGAGAATATCTATGAAAATGTGGCCCAGACACTAATGTATTATTGGTGAAATTATGAATTTATCCAACCATTCTGGAGAGTATCTTGTAACTATGCCCAAAGGATTATAAAACTTAATTCAGCAGTGTCTCTACTGGGTCGGTAGATCATAAAGAGGGAGAAGGACCCACATATGCAAAAATGTTTTGTTTTTATAATGGCATACCCATTAATTGGGGAGTGGCTAAATAAGTTATAGTATATGAATGTAATGGAAAATTATTGTTCTGTAAGAAATGATGAGCAGGCAGATTTCAGAAAAGCTAATTATATGAACTGATGTTGAGTGAAGTGAGCAAAATCAAGAGAGCATTGTACATAATAACAACAAGATTATGTGATGATCAACTGTGGTGGACTTGGCTCTTTTCAACAATGAGGTGATTCAAGGCCATTCAATAGATTTGGGGTGGAAAATATAATTCATATATATAGAGAGAACTATGGAAACTGAATGTGGATTACAGTATAGTATTTTCACCTTGTTTTTCTTTCTTGTGTTTTTTTCCCATTCTGATTTTATTTTTGTTGAGCAGCAAGAAGAATTTGGAAATATGTTTAGAAGAATTGCACATACTTAACTTATATTGGATTGCTTGCTGTCATGGAGAGAAAGAGGGAGAAAAATTTGGAACATAAGGTTTTACAGAGGTGTATGTTGAAAACTATGTTGGCATATATTTAGAAAAAAAGAAAATAATATTTTTTAAAAAAGAAAAGAAAATGTAGTGCAGACCTAAAAGAACATTTGGAGCACTATGCTCAGAATGAGATGAGGATGTTAAGGAAAGCTAAGGGTAAACACACAGGGACAAGGGTTCTTGTTGTAAGCTCTGTTGGGGAAAAGCAGAAGATCAAAGAGGGTACAGAATAGCCAGCTGCTTTAAGTGGTTTTTGACAATGAGAAGGAGAAGGAAGAACTGCTCATAACTTATTTTGTTTTTCTTTCCAAGAAACATGGTTTCTGGACTAGCAAGTTTTGCACATAAAATAATTAAAGAAGATAAGAGGGCACCTAGTTGCCTTTAATGAAAGCCATTTCAGCAGGTTAGACCTGGCATCATGAAAGCCCTAGTTCAAATACATCTTCAGATACTAGCTGTGTGGTCCTGGGCAAGTCACTTGATCTCTGTCTGCTTCAGTTTCCTCATGTGTAAAATAGGGATTTAGCATGTACTTCTGATGTTTGTCATGAGGATAAGATATATGTCAAATTTTAAAGTGCTGATTACCATAATCATCATCATCATCATCACCATCATCTACTATAGGTGGTCTTTGAAAGATCACAATAACAAATGGGATAGGTGCCTTATTAAATTAGAAGATCAAAAATTGTCCTGAATAGGAATAAAAGGACAAATTGTAGCCAGCAAACTCTAGATCAGTAAATTTAACTTTCGTTCATGGCAAAAAATCTAGAATGAATTATTAAATGAAAGTTTATTGAACTTTTGGGAAAGGAATTGGTTATCACAAAAATAGGCACAGTTTCACTGAGAATCAAGAAAGGAAATGAGGTTAATCTGGTGTGACCCATTCTTCATGAAATTAGAACAATGAGATATAAACATGGTCAACTAGATTTTCACAAAGAATTTGGTGATGTTTCTTATGTTTTTATGGAAAAGATAGATAGAGGATATTCAAGCTACATGGATACAAATCTGGTCAAACAGAAAGAGTAGCAATTAATTGTTCAATGCCAGTTTGTAAGGATGTCTCTAGAAAGGGTCCCAGAGGAGGAGAGAGATGAAAGAGAGAAAGAAAAAATTTGTAACTCAATTTTTTTTTAAAAAGAATGTTAAAAATTCTCTTTATAAGTAATTGGGAAAAGTAAAATATTACTTAAAAATACATGAAAACTAAAAAAAATAAATAAAAATAAAAGAGTTCCCAGAGATCTATGTTTGTCTCTGTGTTGTAAAACATTTCTACAAATGACTTGGATAAAGGTATAGATGACTTGTCTATCAAATTTTAAAATGACACAATGGCTGAAAGAAATTGCTAACCTACTGGATGAGAAAGTTAGGATGTGAAGAGATCTTGACAGTTTGAAAATGAGAAAAAAATTTAATAGGGATAAATGTAAAGTCTTATATTTTATACTTCTATTTTTAAAAATCCATGTCAAAATTACAAAACAGGGAGCAGTTTTTTTCAGCAAAGACCTACCAGCTTCATTAAGTATGAAATGAAATAGCTTCACTACAAGAGGCCATGTTCAGGACTAAGAAAGTGAGAATATGGCCACAACATATGAAATGTCTTAGTACTGCATTTTAGCAAGAACATTAATAGGCTATAGAGTAATAGGCTAATATATATATATATATATATAATATAGAGCAATAAACTAATATGCTATAGAATGAAGAGAAGCCTCAAGATCATGTCATGGAAAGACTCATTAGGCAACTGGGGATGTGTGTTTAACCTGGAGAAGAAAAGTCTTAAGAGGGAGAGGGTTTATTGTTTTTGTTTTGTTCTTCTTAACCTCACAGGGCAAAGTTAGAAGAAATGAGTGGAAATCTCAAAGAAGCAAATGTAGGTCTGATATAAGCAAAAAACAAGGCAAGAATTAGAGATATCTAAAGGTACAATGGGTTGCCTTGAGAAGTGGGGGAGGGTATTGGAAGGGGGAAGGATTCTTCCCAGTATTGGGCCCGTAAATGTTTTATGACTAACTGTGGGGTGGAGGAGAGAGTATGTATGATGTATTTCTTTTCCTTTTCTTTTCTTTTGTAGGCAATTGGAGTCGTCACATAGATACTAAGTGATTGAGATCATATTTGAACTCAGGTTCTCTACATGGGTAAACATGTTTGTAGCAACTCTTTTTCTGGTGGCAAGGAACTGGAAATTGAATGAATGCCCATTAATTGGGAAATGGCTGAATAAGTTATGGCATATGAATGTTATGAAATATTATTATTCTATAAGAAATCAAGAGTGGACTGATTTCAGAAAGACCTGCAAAGACCTACATGAATTGATGCTGAGTGAAAAGAGCAGATCCAGGAGAACACTGTACACAGTTACAGCAAGATGACGTGATGATCAACTATAATAGACTTTAGTTCTTCTTAGCAATACAATGAACAATAGACTTGGAATAGAAAGTGCTATCTGAATCCAGAAAAAGAATTATGGAAACTTAGTGCAGATCAAAGTTTACTATTTTCACCTTTTATTAGTGTGCTTTATTTTTCTCATGGTTTTTCCCTTTTGTTCTGATTTTTCTTTCACAACATGACTAATATAGAAATATGGTTAAAATAATTATACATGTATAATCTCTATAGATTGCTTATGGTATTTTGGAGAGGAGGGAGAAAAATTTAAAATTCAAAATCTTATAAAAATAAATGTTACATCATTGGAAAAATAAAATTCTATTGAAATAATAATAAAAAAACACCTCAGGTCTTCCTGAGTCCAGAGTTGGTATTCAGTGTGTCACCTCTCAATATACTTTCAACTTTAATCTATATTATTAACATTTTCTCCATCACTTTCTTCAGTCTAGACAATAAGCAAAACCATAAATCAAGCCCTGATCTGTAGCATTTTCTGATTTCTAAAATTTTAAAATCTAGTTGCTAGACAGTTTGAGCACACTCCTGGTTCTCTCTCACTGGAGATAGTTATTCAAAGCTTAGATGACTACTTGTTGAATATGTTAAAGAAGGGATTTTTGTTCAGATGGGAGTTGGACTAAGTGACCCTTAAGACTGCTCCCAATTCTGAGAATCTTTGATTCTGTGGCCTTAGAAGAGTCATCTTGTACAATCTCTTTCCCAATTTAAGAATAATTTCTCCAACATCCCTGACAAATAGTCATCCAATTTCTTTTTTTTTTTTTTTGAATACTTTCAGTGGCAGGTATATCACTCTTAATGAGGCAGCCCATTCTATTTTTGCACAGTTCTAATTTCAAGACAATTCTTATAATAAGTTGACATTTACCTTCTTTTCACACATTGGTCCTAATTTTGTTCTTTGAAGAAGCCCAGAATAAGTCTATCCTCTCTTCCACTTAACAGTCCGTCCAACTATTTCAGCTTATTAGGGTCAACACATTAAAATTATTTTGGATAATGATTCAATGACACAATGAATTATTTCCTATTTTCATATTGGTTGGCTTCTGAGAGTCACCACTTTATTATCTACGTACTATTATTAGCTATGCAATATTTGAATATAATTGGCCCTTTAAATCTGTTTCTTCCCTAAGGTAAACATACCTCACCTTCACCCAGTTAATCAACTGTGCCTCATATGATATGGGATATGCCCCTTTAGCACACTAGTTATCTTCTCCTGGAAAATTAAAGGTTGTCAATGGTCCCCTTAAAATGTAGCACTAAGAAATAAATAGAGTGGTAAATATGTACTATGACTAGTACATATTTTATCTTTGTTGTTTTATAAATGCTAGGGTATGGGATCCTGCTAAGAGGGGGCACAGAGGCCACCTCAACCTGTAGTGCACAATAAGTTTTCTGCCACATTGCAGAAACACCCTTGCTGACCAAGGAGCACTGGTGCATGGTATGGATTTGGTTTGAGCCTGAGGGTCATAGCTACTTGCTCGTGAGCAGGGATGCCTTGACAGGGCCTCTCACCTGTGAGCGGGTTGCTGATGTGGCTGGGTCAGCTCTCCTCCCATTGGCAGATATCATGCATACGCAATGCCCACAAGCTGCTTCTCTGAATTGGGGATTGCCTACTGTTGATCACGCTTGCAAAACTGTATATCAACAAGGCTATGCGGCATAATAAACTGGAGCTCTTTTCACATCCTATGAGTTCCCTTGCCTCATTCATCTCGCCTCTGAGATCAAAAGGCTCATACAAGGTGAGCTCTTAAAAGATGCTGCAACATATAAACTATTCTGTTAATAAAGCTTACTATCATTGTAGTTTTGTTGACAGCCACAGTTGAATTTTCAGTCCCTTGAAATCTGTGTCTCATCACCCTCATCATATATTTTTGTTGTTATTTTTTTAAATCTAAGCATAGAACTTTAATTTCTATTAAATTTTATCTTGTTAAGCTCAACTTATCAAGATCATTTTGGAAACTGATCCAGTGATTTAGTAAATTAGGTTTCAGCTTCATGTCAATTTGATGAACATGCCATTCAGATCTTTTATCCACATATTAATTAAAATAGTGAATTGATGATAAATGATCAAAGGATATGAACAGACAATATTCAGATGAAGAAATTGGAACAATTTCTAGTCATATGAAAAGATGTTCTAAATCACTATTGATTAGACAAATGCAAATTAAGACAACTCTGAGGTACCACTACAAATCTCTCAGATTGGCTAAGATGACAGGAAAAGATAATGATGAATGCTGGAAGGAATGTGGGAAAACTGGGACACTAATGCATTGTTGGTGGAGTTGTGAACTGATCCAACCATTCTGGAGAGCAATTTGGAACTATGCCCAAGGGGTTATCAAAATGTGCATATCCTTTGATCTAGCAGTGTTTCTACAGGGCTTATATCCCCAAAAGATCATAAAGGGACCCATATGTACAAAAATGTTTATGGCAGCCCTTTTTGTAGTGACAAGAAACTGAAAACTGAGTGGATGCTCATCAATTGAAGAAAGGCTGAATAAATTATGGTATATGAATGTTATGGAATATTATTGTTCTATAAGAAATGATCAGCAGGATGATTTCAGAGAGGCCTGAAGAGACTTACATCAACTGATGCCAAGTGAAATGAGCAGAACCAGGAGATCATTGTATATGGTAACAACAAGATTATATGATGATCAGTTCTGATGGATATGGCTCTTTTCAACAATATAATTGGCCCTTTAAATGTGTTTTTAAACTGAGATGATTCAGGCCAGTTCCAATGATCTTGTGATGAAGGGAGCCATCTACACCCAGAGGGAAAACTGTGGGAACTGAGGGTGGATTACAACATAGCATTTTCACTCTTTTTGTTGTTGTTAGCTTGAATTTTATTTTCTTTCTCATTTTTTTCTTTTTTTTTATCTGATTTTTCTTGTGCAGCAAGATAATTGTATTAATATGTATGCATATGTTGGACTTAACATATATTTTAACATGTTTAACATATATTGGATTACTTACCATTTACAGGAGGGGGTGGAGGGAAGGGAAAATTTGGAACAAGGTTTTGCAAGGGTCAATGTTGAAAAATTATTCATACATATGTTTTGAAAATAAAAACTTTAATAAAATAAATAAAATAGTGAATTGAGACAGCATCAAGAGCTTAATCTTATGGCACAACAGTAAAGGTATCACCAACATTAATCTCACAGTCAACCATCAACTCTCTTTGGATTTAGAAATTCAACCAGTTATGAATCCACCTAACTATACTATTAATTAGGCCACATTTGCTACGATGTCCCCAGGGGTTGTATAAGAAATGTAAAATCCAAATACACAATGTCTATAACATTCTTTTATGTATTAGTCTACATTTTTCACTTATGTTCAGACCTCTGATTTAATTGGTATGGGTCAACTGTTTTGTAACTGTAGCCTGAGGACACTGAGAAATTAAGTGACTTTCCTGGGATGGTTGAAGCAGGATATGTCAAAGGTAGGACTTGATTCTGAAGTCAACCTTCTATTCACTACATCATTACTGACTGCTAAGAAAGGAAATGTTAAGAAAGGAAATCTGTTTATTTGGGCTTGACAGTCTTGGTGAATTTATTTGGCTTCTAGTCATCACCACTTGCCTAAGTACTCATACATTTTCTGCTTTAAAAACCTATTCTTAAGTAGAATCAACTAAAGGATGGAGTGAAATAATTTTTAGCCAAAGACAACTTAGAAGTTCAGCAGGAAAGGTCTGTTGCACCTAGGTGAGAGGAGAGCGCAGTCCAGCACAGACTGTGCCAATACAGCCCCAGCCCCAATAAACTGAGAGTTGTTGAATTAGCAGCAGTACCAGCTGCTTCTGGAGCTCTCAGTCCATAGATAGTAAGGAGGTCAAACCATTGGTCAGAAGGATATTACAAGGGTCTCTTTGCTAGCACTGACACAGGACTCCACTGCTTTCCCCATGCTCTGATCCAAGTTGCAGTCCTAGGTGGTAGTCCCAAGGTGAGGAAGAACATGAGCACACGAGAGCTCATGCCCACAATTGAAGAGGACCCTGTCTCAGTTCCAGAACAGAATAGAATGCCTGTTATCACTCACAGAGCAGACCACAAGCCAGGAGAGTAGTAAACACACTTCTCCTTAGACCATACCATACTGGAAGAACTGAAAACTTACAGGTCCCTAGAAGTACCTCTGAAAACAATTGCACAAAATACATGAAGCTTGGGACAGTATGCCCTGACCCTGGAAGCAGAATCCAACTTTCAGAAAGAGCTAAAAAGTCAATAAACAGGCTGAGAAAAATGAAGAAATAATAGAAAAAAATTCTGACCATAGAAAATTAACATGATGACAAGAAAGATCAAAACATGCATCCAGAAGAAGATAGCAAAGAAAAGTTCCTACATTCAAAGCTTCCAAGCAAAATATCAATTGATCTCAGGTCATGGAATAGCCCAAAAGGGATTTTGACTATCAAGTAAGAAAAGTAGAGGAAAAATTGGGGAAAAAAATGAAAATGATGCAAGAAAATCATGAAAAATGAGTCAACAGTTTGGTGAAAAAGACACAAGAAAATACTGAAGAAATTAATACCTTAAAAACCAGACTGGGTTAAATGGTAAAATGTACAAAAAAGATAGTAAAGGGAAGAATGCTTTAAAAAACAGAACTGGCCAAATGGAAAAACCTCACTGAAGAAAATAATTCCTTAAAAATTAGAATTGACCGAATGGAAGGTATTGATTTTATGAGAAATCAACAATTAAAACCAAAAGAATGAAAAAACAGAAAACTATATAAAATATCTCAATGGAAAAACAAATGATCTGGAAAATATGCCTGAGAGATAATTTTTAAATTATAAGATTACCTGAAAACCATGATGAAAAAAAGCTCCTTGACATTATCTTTCATTGAATTATGAAAGAAAACTGTCCTGATATTCTAGAATTGGAGGGTAAAGTAAAAATTGAAAGAATTCACCAATTACCTCAAAAGAGATCCCAAAATGAAAATTTCCAGGAATATTATAGTCAAAGTCCAAAGCTCCCAGGTCTGCACACAACCAGGAAGAAATAATTCAAATACTGTGGAGCCACTGTTTAGATAATAAAAGATTTAGCATCTTTTACCTTAAAGCACTAGAAGGGTTGGAATATGATATTCTGGAGGGCAAAGGATCTAGGATTACAAGCAACATTCACCTATCCAGCAAAACTGAGTATAATCCTTCAGTGGAAAAAAATGGATATTCAATGAATGCTATCCATTCCCTGACAAAGAACTGATAATGAGTGCATATAGCTTAAAGCATACTTTTAAAAATTTTACTTTTCTTCAGGTTAGCTTTTTTGGTTTATGTTTTCTTTCACACGTGACTAATATGGATACATTTACATGACTACACCTGTATAACCTATATTGAATTGTCTTCTCAATGTGGGTAGGAGATGGAGAGGGAAAAAGGAAGAGAATTTTAATTTAACAAATGTTAAAAATTGTTTTTAATATACATGGGAAAAATAAAATACTAATTTTTAAAATAAAAAGTATTGATAACATTTTTACATATAAGAAAAAAATCTACTCTGAAATGGAGATTTTGTGAAATGATGAAATAGGCTCTTTCAGGATTTTTCCACTTTTTAAAAACAGGCATCAGGAGCAACTTTGTCTTCTTTCAGGTAAAGCCTTCTCTTGTTGTGGCTGAAAAGAAGCTGCAGTAGGGAAACACTGGTTCTTTCACATAGGAGATAGCCTTGAGGGTTCGCTCTCTGGGTTGTTTGCTTAATAGGATAGTTCACCAGCTCCTACCAAGGCTTCCTTATATGACTGTCATTTAATGGCATAGTTCTTTGGCTGGACTTTTTGCAAAGAGCCTAGAATTTGTGTCCATTCTGTTCCTTGGCTCATCATAAAGACACCACCATTGGCTGATCCAGCTCATGTGAAGATATGAAGATGGAATGTGCCTCAAACCTCCAAAGGTAATGAGGTCTTCCTCTGGTCAGTGGAGAGGAGGAAAAGAGAGATCAATAAGACCAAGGTCAGAAGCTCTGCTCTTCTCTCCCCAATTCATTCCTCTCAAGGTTTAACCCTCAATAGCCCTTTCTATAGTGGCAAGGACCTGGAAATTGAATGGGTGCCCATCAGTTGGGGAATGGCTGAATAAGTTATGGTATATGAATGTAATGGTATATTATTGTTCTATAAAAAATTATGAACTACCTGATGTCAGAAAAGCCTGTAAAAACTTCCTCCCCGAAAAGGCCCCACATGTGCAAGAATGTTTGTGGCAGCCCTTTTTGTAGTGGCTAGAAACTGGAAACTGAATAGATGCCCTTCAATTGGAGAATAGCTGAATAAACTATGGTATATGAATATTATGGAATATTATTGTTCTGTAAGAAATGACCAGCAAGATGATTTCAGAGAGGCCTGGAGAGACTTACATGAACTGATGCTGAGTGAAATGAGCAGAACCAGGAGATCATTATACACGGCAACAACAATACTATATGACGATCAATTCTGATGGACATGGCTCTCTTCAACAATGAAATGTTTCAAACCACCTCCAATTGTTCACTGAAGAAAGCCACATACACCCAGAGAGAGGGATGTGAAATGTGGACCACAACATAACATTCTCATACTCCTTGATTGATGTTTGCTTACATTGTGTTTCCTTTATCTGATATATCGTTTGAGTAGATAAGATTTTTCTTGCACAACAATGATAAGTTTGGAAATATGTATACATATATTCGATTTGCCAATATTTTAGCATAATTAACATGTGGTGGATATCCTGCCATCTAGGGGAGGGATGGGGAGTTGGGGGGAAAAATTTGTAACGGAAAGCTATGTAAGGGTTATTGTTGAAGAATTACCCACACATATGTTATGCAAATAAAATTAAAAAAAAACTTCCTCCCCTTTGCTTGTGGAAATCTATCTCTGGTTCTGAATTGGCTTATGGTTTTATAACACTTCCCTCAGGATGTGACCAGGTTTCCTCTGGCAATCCAAGTATTCTTTCTATACAACATTGCTCCAATTGATCAGGAACTTTTTCTTTTTTGCATGTAGTCTCTCAAAAGTTTATGAATGATAGATTAATTAATACATATTCTCACTTGGTTAAGGTAATATACCAATTACCACTGACTTGAAATGGGGTGGGGTAATTAGATTAATGCACTCGATTCTCATGCATACCAAGTTGTATTTTATATTCAATAGAGTTTTTAATAAAATATTTCATAATTTTTTCCAAATGTAGTTAGTTTCTATATACTTTCAGTTTCCTGCCGCTGAAACAGGTAGGTGATGAGTAGGATGAATGGCAAAAGAAGAACGAATAGAAGGAAGTCAGATGTAATTATTCAGGGATTTAAGGAAGATTTTTTTTCCTGCACAGGTGTTTTTATGGTAGAGTGTAAGAGTAACAAGTCATTCTGTTAAATCAGTCAACAGGCATTTATTAAGTACTTACAATGTGCCAGGCATTGTACTAACACTAGAGATATATATAAAAAAGGCAATAATATGTGGTCTGCCCTTATAGAGCTTACATATTAACAAGGAAGACAATGTGCAAATAACTATGTACATACACAGATATATATATACATATATATGTATATATATAGTGTAAATCAAAAGTAATCTCATAGTGAAGGCATGAGGGAGTGGCGGGTTGACAGTGTGAAGATGAAACAAAAAAAACTTTTAAAGAAAGTGTGTGTGGGGGGGGGTGGATAGTGGAATTTGAGCTTTTTTTTTTTTTTTGCTTTTGATAGCATTTATTTTTCTAAATACATATATAGTTTTCAGCATTCACCTTTGCAAAACTTTCCAAAATTTTCTCCTTCTCTCCTCCCCACCCCTCTCCCCAAGACAGCAAACAAGACAATATAGGGTAAAAATGTGCAATTCTTCTAAATGTGTTTCCCTATTCTTCATGTTGTGCAAGAAAAATCAGATCAAAGAGAAAAAAAACATGATAAAGAAAAAACAACAACCAACCAAACAACAATAATAAAAATGTGAAAATACTATGTTTTGATCCATATTCAGTCTTCATAGTTCTCTCTGTATGCAGAAGGCACTTTCCATCATAAGTCTATTGGAATTGCCTTGAATTACCTCATTGTTGAAGAGCCAAGTACATCACAGTTGATCACATAATCTTGTTGTTATTATGTAACAATGTTCTCTTGGTTCTGCTCTCTTCACTAAGCACCAGTTTATGTAAGTCTTTCCAGGTTTTTCTGAAATCATCCTGCTCATCGTTTCTTATAGAACAATAATATTCCATTAGGTTCATATGCCATAACTTATTCAGCCATTCCCCAACTGATGGGCATCCATTCAATTTTCAGTTCCTTGCCACTACTGAAAGGACTGTTGGGCTGAGTCTTAAAGAAAGTCAAGGAAGGCAGGAGGTGGAGGTAAGAAATGAGATCATACCAGGCTTGAGAAATAATCAGTGAAAAACACAGAGTAAGGAGATGGTAATTAGAACAGTGTATTAAGTAAATATGTAGCATAAGCATCACAGATTTAGATTTAGGAAGGACTTTAAAGATCAACTAATCTAATGTACCTAAGAAAATTGAATGACTAATTCCAAGGATAGGATTCAAAACTAGATCTTCTGACTAAAACCACTGATTTTTCCACCATACTGTGTGTATGTGTGTGTGTGTGTGTGTGTGTGTGTATCTCCTTCTAATACCTATTCCTATGGTCACAGACAATTAAGTCTCTGACAGAAATTAAGAAAAGAGTCAGTTGACTTTATTCTAAAATGAAGAACAAAATTGGGCGTAGGGCTAAGAGCTATCTGATTTTCCATTCTTAACAAGGAGAATTTTGTTGAAATCCTAAATGTTTGGGGGCAGGGGAAGCAATCCAGTGAAAGACTTCCAAATAAGGAGATATGTACAGTAGGACTTTACATAATAAATTATAGTCTTCTGTTGTTCTATTTTTGTTTCCAGACTATACTAATCCAGAATGTATTTTTAGGGGAACTGAATTTCCTTTACACTAATTGTTTGGAATGAAGAAGGGGTTGCACTAGATGATCTCTCAGTTCCCTTATAGCTTTAAAAATCTAGGAATTAAGGACTCTAAAAAGGCTTTTCAGTCATGTTTTAAATTTTTTCTAAGCAAATATCTGCTTCTTCTCTTCTGTCAAAATGTGAAAAGCAACTAAAAATTAGCAATAGGAAAGTGAGGCTTCCTGTTTGTATTAGGCCATTTTGCAGCCTAACACTTCCACCATTCTAGGCACATCCCTGGTTTCAGATAGCCAGTGCAAAGTGAAACAATTACTTACTTGCAGTTTGACCATACAATAAAGGAACAAGGAAAGGGCTGAACTTACAAAGTAAGATCCTAAAGATAATTTTATATCCCAATGGTGGTCTTAGAATCAGAGAAATTCAATGGAATGTTAAAGAAAAGTTAGTCCAGTCTCTTCATTTAGCAAAAGAGGAAACTGGGGCTCAAAGAGTAGGTATGACTTTCCAAGATCACAAAGTTTAGCTAGTAGAAGAATTATTAGGAAGGAAAATTAGTTCTGGTTTCCATTCTAGGGAGCTTTTTACTATTTTGTTAGTAATTGACAAATTCAATGGATTTGGGATGCCACCAAAATATCTTAACTAAGTGAAATTTATAGATGGATTAATCTTTTAATTTTTGTACAACGCTTTCTACAGGGAACCCTTCAAATACTTTGAATTCTCTTTTACAAGGCCCTGGGCCATGTAGACATAACACAAACAAAGCACTATCTTCCAAATGGTTATGGAATTTACTATATAAAGCAGTTTATTGGGTTATATAGTCACAGCCTAAGATGTTATATTCAGAAACAGAAATAAATCAAGAGAAGAAAGGCAGATAAAATCTCAGTGAAACACAAGGAATACTTACTGAAAAGCAAATATACCCTCCAGTGAGAAGTAACCATGGATACCTATCATTTAATATATATCATTTAATACAGAGGAGCATAGTTGGAGAGCTGAATTAAAGAAATTTTATCAAAAAGCTGTTTCAGGAAGAAGTTTGAGACCATTAAAATAACTGCACAACTTCCCAAAAGACGATCCAGACTGCTTTCTCTCCCTTCTTCAATTCTGAGCCAGCTCATTATCTATTTACAGTATCTCCTCAAATATATGTGTTCTTATGGATTAGTGCTATGTGTTGTCCATTCAACTGTATACAATAGTCTGAATAATATGTAATCTTCATTCACTTAGTTTTTCTTATATGTATAGTTTAAGTGAACTTTTTTGGATGATTATGCATCTCACTTTGAAGCTACAATGATTTTGCTTGATGTAATTGGTAAGATGGTATTTGGAATACTTCACTAAGTATGATGTATTACTTCTCCATTTAGTTGATACATTGAATATACTCCATGAAGTACTTTTGGTGAATGTATATCTCCCTGTATTATGCCTGAATAAAGGTCCATCTTTTTATATCAATATTATTCTGTTGATGCCATAAGGTATGCAATACCACAGTCTTTGAAGAATCAAAACTACAAGTCACCCAAAGGGTAATGATTAGGTGCATGGGGGAGGCAGGAACAGATTATAATATATTACTATGAAAAAACCAAAACAACTAAGGAGAAATGGCATAAATGTTATCAATTCATCAGAGAGATATTTGACTAGGAAAAAAAAAAGTGGGCCAGTCTGGAAGTGGGGGAAAAGACTCATTGATAGCCTGAATACTTATCCGATATCCTTTGAATGTTAAGAGATAGAGGAAAGTGCCTAATATTATGTTACTATGTAACAATGTTCTCTTGGTTCTGCTCTCTTCACTAAGCACTAGCTTATGTAAGTCTTTCCAGGTTTTTCTGAAATCATTCTGCTCATCATTTCTTATAGAATAATAATATTCCATTAGGACCCCTCTATGGAGGATTTCTAGGAGAATATAGATAATAATCCACAAATTAAAAAGGCATGACTAAATTGAAATCGGCACTACAGTGAATGTATATATTAATGTAGGGATCATGTACATTTGATAGTCACAAATCTATCATGTTCAAGTTGTTTTTAAAAAGCTAAAGGAATATGTATTTTCAAATATGGAAACACTTAAATAATTTGACTATTATTTGTACTTATCAATAACTAATCCTAGTTTTATTTCCTAAGTTTCAATCTTATGATCTGTGTCACATTTGATTATAGTTTTGTTTTGCTAGTTACATTTTGACTTCTTGTTTAAATGGACCCCCAAGGTAGTAGAAATTTCTTTTCTTCTTTCTGTTTCTTATATTATCATGCACTGAGTGCCTGAGTACTATAGTAGATCCTCAATTAACCAGAAATTTCAGGAAGCGGGATGAATTGGAATTAATTGGCATTTTTAGGAGAAAAGATGTTATAAAAAAACAAATTGATGAGAAGGATTTGATATAAAAACAATTTTTCATAGGCTATCGGGCTCAATGTGGGAATATTCAATCCAACCTCCTTCTCTATGCTCCTGGTTTTGTATATCTCAACTTAAACTGCAAAGTTTTCCCTTACATTGTAATGAAACTAAATACATTGCTTTAAACATAGAATGTATGCTCTAATTCTTCTTCAGAATCCCCTCTAAATCCCAAATGGATTAGAATAACTAGAAGAATAGAAACAAAAAGGGCTTTTTGTGTAACCCAATTAACCAGAAAATTAAATTAACCAAAACATTCCATTCCATAAACATTCTGATTAATTAGAATTTGATTGTATTTTCTGACTTACCTATTTCATAACTCTGAGAGGCAATGGACTTGGAGTAAGGAGCCCTTCTTTGGCACTTGCTACAATTGTAATCTTAGGTAAATCAGTTAATTTAAAAGTTAAAAGACTTTTCTGGCCCTCAATGTCAAATGGAGAGAAGTACTCTCCACTATCTCATAGGATTGTTATAAAGATCAAATAGAATAATATAAAAACATTTTTAAACTGTAAAAATAAAATAAAATTGAAGGTATTATTATTTAGTAGTATATAATTTATAATTTTCATATGACAAAAAATCAAATTTTGGTGTATTCAATATTAAATACTCCTCTCTTCAAAGAGTGAAAAACTAAACTATGTGGATAATACTTTTGAAATCATTGAAGTAATTCATCTTTGTGATTGAAAGTTGCTACTGGTAGAAAGGATCATTAATAGAAAGGCATAATTATTAACAATTCCAATTGATATATTTAAATACACCTTAAGGTTTCCAAACCACTTTCCATACGTTACCTATTTAGGCCCCCAATTTACTCCTGTGAAGTAGATGCTACAGATATTATTGTCATGTGCTTAATAGCCCACTGAATGTTAAATGTGAATGAAGGCATTGTTCCTATATATGATAATTTAAGAAAAATAATAATAAATGAACTGAAATATATTTTGCTGGGGGTGATTTTTAAAAACAGGAAACACATTAAAAGAGTAATAGTAATAACAGTGTGATACAGAACATTATGAAATCTGAGACCAGGTTCTGAATTGTGACTCTGCTTTTTAGCACCTCTGAGGCCCTGAATAAATTACTTAATCTCTTGGAGCCCAAGTTTCCCCATTTTCAAAAACAGGGGTTTAATCAGACAACTTCAATAATAAGAGCAGGAACCTCTAATGATGACTTTTATCTATTTACTATGGTAAAGACAAAATTATATTATTCAACATGGACACTTACAGAATAGGTTTCTACAAGATAAGTAATGATACTGGTAATGAATAATGAGACAAGCTTTTGAAGTCTATTTTCAGCTCATTGAAAGAGGAAATATTACCATTTATATGGCACTTTATTGATTATAAACTCCTTCAAAAATACTTATATCAATATCTTACGTCAGTTGATTATAGGGACATAGAAGGCAATGGATGATGGCTGGGTGGAATGCAGAAGACACAAGCCAGCTAATGGATTAACATTTGCAAGAGTTTTTTCTTATAAACCAACCCTCTCTTCCTTGTTTCTTTGCTTTTCAAGAATGTTGTTACTGGATATCCATCAGAAAACTTAGTGGTTTCCCAAGAAACCTACATAATATTTCTATTCAAATAATAAAAGCATTTTTCAAAGTGAGTGATAACTTTTAAACAAATCCTTAGCTAGATTATTTGACAATTATGATGTACTAAACAGCAAGAATACTGAAAGCACAAAGTAAAGATTTCATAAATGGTAAAGGTTGTTCAGATACTTCTTCACAGAGGATATTGTACTGTTTACATTATGCCTTTGAATACTGTGAAATTTCCATAATGAAAGGAGGGAGGAAGAGCTAGAAGAAGGAAGGAAGGAAGATAGGAAGGAAGGAAGAAAGAGCAGGTAAAAGAGGGAAGAAGAATAAAGAGGGAAGAAGGAAGGAAAGAGAAAATGAGGAAAGGAAGGAAGAAAGGAAAGGATGAGGGTAGAAAAAAAGGGAAGAAAATAAGAAAGGAAAGAAGACATGAAGGAAGGAAAGTAGAAAGGAAAGTATGAAGGAAGGAGGGAGGGAAGAAAGAAAGAGGAAAAGAAAAAGGAGGGAAGTAAGAAAAAAAGAAAGGAAGGAAGAAGAGAAAGAAGGAAGGGACAGAAGAATGAAAGGATGGAT
>JAJPUD010016516.1:0-33863 GCA_023553655.1 Myrmecobius fasciatus
TATATATATATATATATATATATATATATATATATATATGGGTTTTAGTTTTCTTCTCAGTGGGTAGGAAAGAGAAAGAATTTAGAACTGAAAATAAATTAAATTTGTATTTTTTGCAAGAACAATTTCCTAGTCCTTTTTGATGACTTCCCACAGAAGTTACCTCCAGTTTAACCTATATATGTCTTATTTGTACATAAATTATTTGTATGTTGTCTTCCCATTTGAATGGGAAGTCTTGGGAGAGGTGACTCTTCTTGTCCTTTGTATGTGCAATATTCAACACAATGCCTGGCACATATATTAGGTGCCTAAAAACTGTTTGTTCAAGGCAAAATTCTGAATTTGGACCCTTTGGGAGACCCTATGCTGCTAGTCCACTCTCTTGGGAGTTTCAGGGGCTTAGCCCTCTTTGCAGCACTTTTGGGAGACCTTGTGCTGCTTGATGTCTTAAGGGTGAGTGGAGAAGCCATTCTAAGGCACTACCTCTGTTCTCCCTCTAGAATCTGAGCCCAGTGTTTAATATGGGCTATTCTGTCTTTCATGTCAAACATGTGCTTTAGAGAAATCATTTTAGTGGCTGAATGGAGGATGGTTTGGAGCCGGGAAAGATTTGAGACAAGCAGACTCCCCAGCAGGCTATTGTAATGAGTGAGGTGATGAGCACTTACACTCCTTGGTGGCCAAACTTAAGAAACATAGAAGTGAAATTGGCCATGGCAACATGTTGTATATGAGGGGCGTGTGAGACGGTAAGGAGTGGAGGCTGACATTTGGATTGTGAGCCTGTGGGACTAGAGGATGGGGACTTGGAAAGGTAAGAGGAGGAGGGCACTTAAGTGGAAAGAATGAACTCCATTTTGGACATGTTGAGTTGAGAAAGACATGTATTGGGCAAGGCAGTTGGAAATGTAAGAATGGAGATCAGCAGAGAGATGTCAGAATTATTAGCCCAGAGATGGTAATTATATCCAAAGAAGCTGATAAAATCACTAATTGAAGTAGTATAGTAGAAGACAACTCAGTACAAAACCTACCATTGATGTGATTTTGATGAAAATCCACCAAAGGAGATTAAAGAGTCAGGGAGAATGAGAAGGAGGAATCAGTACCCTGAAAATCCAGAAAAGACAATTTCAGAGGGGAAGCTGATCAGCAGTGTCAAAGGCTTCAGAGAGAATGAGGATTGAGAAAAGACCATTGAATTTGGTAACTAAGAGATAATTGTAACTTTGGAGAGAGAAGTTATGGTGGAATGTAAAGGTCAGAAGTCACATTGTAAGGGGTAAAGAAAGTGCAAGGAGAGAAGATAGAAGAATTTGTTATAAAGTTTTTTCAAGGAGATTAGTCACAAAAAACAGGAGAGCTGTAGGATGGTAGTAGGAATGGAAAAATCAAGTGAGGATTTTTTGAGGATGGAGGGTACATGAACATGTTAATAAACAGCAGATGGCAAAATCTAAATTTAGAACCTCCAGGACCCCAAGAAAAAGAAACCAAGTCTAACTCATGAAGAAACATAATAGTAAAATTTTAATACAAATTTTGTCAACAGCAAAGAAAAAACCTTTCACATTTCAAAAAGAATCAACCTGAAGCAGGAGATTGCTTTGTGATCATAAGAAATAGATGTAAACCAAAATATGATATTTCAAAAAGCAAAAAGAATCAGTACCTAAAGAGAACATTCTGAAAAACTGAGATTAGGAACCTAAGAAAATGAATGCTTGGTTTTTTAAAAAAAAAAGCAAGAATTTGAACCATTCCTTCCAAAGAACCCAAAGGTAAGCAAAAAATCCAGGGTGCAAACTGGCCAAGCAGAAGGTGGCTAAATTCTTTTCAGATAGGTATGAAATCTAAGATATAAATTATTTGTTTTCATATGGCTAAGGAAAAAGCCACTAAATGATGTCTTTTTAAAAAAAATTCTTTCTTTGAACCTAAAAGAAATCTTAAAACCATATCCAAGAGATTTTGAGAAGGTAAAGAGAGCATCATATCAGACAGAGACTCATTCATACTTTATTAGTGGAAAAATCAAAAAATATCTTAATTATATCCCTACGTGTAAATGAATTGAATAAAAAGAATGGAGAGATGGATAAAAAGTTGGAAGAAACAAATTAAAAATTCTATTTGCTAAAAAATAAGATAAATATTTAAAAACAAAGTGAATGAAAATGAGTGGATGAAATAAAATGTTTTAGGAAACTCTAAAAAAGCAGGAATTGCAATTATGATCTCCAAAAAGGCAATAATAAAAATTGTTAACATCAAGAGAATCAAAGAAACTACATTATGTTTAAAGATACTATAGATAAATGTAATAATAAAAAAACTATTAAATGCCATAGAGACTAAATTCTTAAAAGAAAAACTAGCTGAGTTGCAAAAAAGGCTAATCATTCAACAATAACACAAATTCTTAATATCTGTCTCAGAAATGTAGAAATCTAATAGAAAAATACACAAGAATGAAAATAAAGCACTGAATAAATTATTGGAAAATTAGAATTAAATGACTTGTGCCAATGAAAAAATTTAATTCATAACACATTTACAAAAATTGACATTTGAGAAGGTGATCTAATAAGGTAGGGTATTATAATATAAGATACTTCTACAAATTATTTTTTATAAAAATTAGGAAGCATTAGTATTAACATTTAATATCTCTATTCTCTGCATATATTTAACAAATTTCAATAAAAGTCTTTCTGTAATTCTCATCAATGTACATTTCATCTTGCTATAACTCCTGGTATGTTCATAAAAAGCATCATGATTTGCTAATCATAAAGGTCTTGTGAGTTTATGGGTTTATGGGATTAGGGACATAACACTAAAAATTTCTGCATAAAAAATGGAACTTAATGAAAATAAGAGTTCACCTTTATCCACATTAAATGGTTAAGAAATATGTAAATATTACAATAAATAGTGGTAGTATCCAAGGCCTTGAGCTGCTATTAAGCTGGTGTCCTTGTTCTTGTAGGTCACAGGCTGGCAAAATTAAGTCCCTCTGATTGAGAGGGCTACTTTTATGGGCAGAAACTCTAGTCCAGTGGCCTATGTTATGTTAGAAGGTGTGGGACAGATTTACCTTCAGGCCAAAGCTCCAATTGTACTAGAAAATATACATTAAATAGTACTTTATCTTGAAGAAGTTTACTTGGGGAAGTGAGTGTTGTATTGTAGCTTATGAATTGTGATGTAGTTTTCTGTTTTCCTTATTGTTTCTTGTGGGTGAAATTTCACATAGGACAACATAAAATTTGAGTTATATTCAGATCATTCCGTAATATACCAATCATGTTGGAATGATTCTGTATTTTCAAAAGAAGCATTATGACAGAACTGAATAGTATTTCTTCCACTAGTGCAAACTGTACTAGTACATTTCATACTCTTTCACCTTTCCTGCCTTGTCTGCCAGTTCTTCAGCTGTTGATAATTCCCCAATTCTACTCATGTTTCTTGGATATGAAAAAAAATGAGTTCTCACAGCAGTATATAATTAGTGGGAAATACAGCATTAATTAGGAGTGAGGGGTCTGGGGCAAAGGTTCAGTCAGCAAAGGAATTAATTGTGGAAATCAAGCCTGAAGTAAGGGTGTGCATATCTTATATCATTTCTTTGGGTTTATGAAAAGTTCCTAGAGCCATATGCATATCAATTTTTATCATTGTTGTTAGTCACTTATGGCTTAAAATAGGTCTGCAGGAAATCTCTTTTACATAGAATGGATTAGAGAGCAAAATTCTATAATGTATTGTTTACAAAAAACACTAAAAGACACACACAGAATTAAAATAAGAGGGCTGGAGTAAGATCTATAATACTTCAACTGAATCAAGGGGAAAAAAAGCAGGAGTGGCCATTGTGATCTCAGACAAAGCAAAAGCAAAAATAGATCTGTTTAAAAGAGATAATCAGAAAAACTGTTTTACTAAAAGTGAAATTATACCAATACTAAACATATGCATCAAATGATATAGCATCTAGATTATTTTTTTTTAAAAGTTAAATGAGTTAAAGGAGATATAGTAAAATTACATTAGTGGGGAAACTCAATTTACCCGTTTCAGAGCTAAACAAACAATAAAAACCAGGTTAAAAAATAAGTAGATGAATTAATTTTTTTTTAAAAAGTTGGATATAAGCCTTTAGAGAAAATTGAGTGGGAGTAGAAAGAAGTATACCTTTTTCTCACCTGTATATGTTGCATTCACAAAAATTGACTATATATTAAGGCAAAAAAAAATCTCATAACCAAGTGGAGAAAAGCATTAATATTAAAGGTACCCTTTTTAGATAATAAAATACAATCAATAAAGGGCCTCGGAAGCATAAATTAAAAATTAGTTGGAAATGAAATAATTTAATCCTAAAGAATTTGTAGATCAAAGAAAAAAATAATAGAAACAATCAACAATTCCACAAAGACAATGACAATAATATGACAACATTACAAAATTTGCCAAAGCAGAATTTAAGGGAAAATTTCTATCCCTAAATAACATCAACAAAAGAGAGAATGGCCAGATCAATGAATGGGGCATAAAACAACTACAAGAGCAACAACAACAAATTTGAAAAAAATTAGAATCAAAATATAAATTCTGAAAATCAAGGAAGAGATAAAATTGAGTCAAAAGGGCCACTAAGCTAATAAGCAAACCTAGAAGAAGATTTAATTTAAAAAACAAATAAAACAGATAAATCATTTGTTAATCTGACTTAACCTCCCCCCCAAATTACCAATATCAAAAATAAAAAGAGTGATTTACTAAATGAAAATAAAATTAAAGCAATTGTGGAGCTATTTTATCTAGTGACAGGCTAGTAAAACTGACAATCTAAGTGACAAACGGATGAATATTTACAAAAATATATATCACCCAGAGCTGCAGAAGAGGAAATAGAATATATAACCCTATTTTAGAAAAAAAAAAACCTTGAACAAACAATAAACAAGCTTCCTAAGAAAAAGAATTTATAAGTAAAACTCTGCCAAACATTTAAGAATAATTAATTCCAATATTATATAAACTATTTGTAAAAATAGTTAAAAAAAAACAAACAAACAAGGGGGCAGCTAGAAGGTCCCATGAATAGAGCACCAGCCCTTGAGTCAGGAGGACCTGAGTTCAAACGTGAACTCAGATATTTAACACTTACTAGCTGTGTGACCCTTAACCCAAGTGCCTTGCAAAAACAAAACAAAACAAAACAAAAAAACTAGTCCTATCAAATTCTATGACACAAATATAGTTTGGATATCCGTGCCACTACTTTTGATCTAGCATTTGATCTATCATTGCCGTGTCCATATTCCAAAAAGATAATTTAAAAAAAAAAGGAAAGGGACCCACATGTGCAAAAATGTTTGTAGCAGTTTTTTTTTTTTTTTTTTTTGTTGTTGTTGTTGTGATGGCAAGGAACTAGAATTTGAGTGGATGCCCAGCACTTAGGGAATGACTAAATAAGTCATGGTATATGAATGTAATGGAATATCTTCATTCCATAAGAAATGATGAGTGGACTGATTTCAGAAAAGCCTGGAAAGACTTACATGAACTGATGCTGAGTGAAGTGAGCAGAACCAGGAAGAATATTGTACACAGTTCACATGTGTGATGATGAACTGTGATGGTTTTGTCTCTTCTCAACAATGCAGTGATTCAAGCAATTCCAACAATAGTGGGACAAGAATGCCTAACAAGTGCTGTTCTTAGTTTTGCTCAAAAACCTTCAGTAAGGAGAAGTCTAACATTATACTTCTCCAGTTCTTTCTCCAGAGGTGGGTAACATCTTCCTTCATAACTCCTTTAAAGTTGATCTGAGTATTTGTCATACTCAGAATAACTCGGATGTTCACAATTATTCTTCAAACAATATTGCTGTTACTATATATGATATTCTTTTGATCCAACACTTCAATTTTCACTATTTTATACGTCTTTACATGTTTTTCTAATATCAGGCAGCTTATCATTTCTTATAGTATAGTAGTATTCCATTATAATCATATGCCACAGCTTGGTTAGCCATTCTACAATTGATGGACATCCCCTCAAAGAGCTTTATTATAACTATTTTGGAATATGTAGGTTCTTTCCCCCCTAGATCATCATGGGAAACACCAAATAATGATATTTCTCGATCAAAAGATATGCACAGTTATATAACTCTTTTGGCATAATTTCAGATTGCTCTCCAAAATGCTTGAATAAGTTCACAATTCCACCAACAGGGTATTAATGTACCATTTCTGTTCCACATCCCTTCTTATATTTGACTAAAATGATAGAAAAGGAAAATGACAAGCTGATAAATGTGAGATGATAACTGAAAGAGAGAGGCAAATTTGAACCCACTACTTTCTGAGGCAACCTAGATGACTTTTCTCTTAAACAATTCTTCACTGTTAGGGCATTCCAATCTAATCACATACACATATTCACATTCTTTTTTGACTTTTAGATGAGCTGCAACTTTAATTCTTTGGACAATGTAGTATTTCATGACTCATAGATATTAAGTATCCCTGGGAAAATATTGATATTAATGTACTGATATAGCAAGGGAAAAGCTTAGAGGTCAATAAAAGCCTTGTTAAATTTTACAAAAATAATTTGTCTTTTTCTTTAATTCTGGATCCAGATCATTGCCTAGCTTCGGTATTTGTTCAAAGTATTCCTGTTGATGGACTAGTTTTATTGAGTGTCCACTTGGCTGTGTACCATAATCTGGATAATATGTACTTTTTACTCAATTTTTCCCTAGTAAAGTGTTAAGTTGAATTTTTCAGTGATTATGGATTACATTTAAAAGGTTCTGCAGTATTCCAGGAAAATGTCATTTAAAAATGAGAATATTTGGAGGCACTCCTGGTTCTTTTGTACCCTTCTCTGAACAATTTCTATGATACTGACAAATACTTTTGGCAGATATACATTTCCATGTCTTATGCCCTTATTAATAATCAAGGAATTTTTAAGCAAAGTGATTTCACTGTTATATATTTCAAAAATCCTTGTATGATTTAACATGAATAGAAGATCTTGTTGGAGAAGAACCTCTTAAGGGACACTTTGCTACTCTGAATTAAATGCTTTTTTAAGTCAACAAACTCTCCCTACCTTCTTCCCCTTCCTCTTTCTCCTCCCCTCTTTTTCCTGCCCACCATGTATTTGGTATATCTCTATCAGATATTATAATTAATTCCTCAGTGTCCTTCAGAGTGAACTTCCTCTGCATATACTTGGCCTAATTCAGCTTTTCTTCCCATTTTCATTTTCTTTAATGCCACTTTGACTTCCTTATCAGGAACTATGATACAAGTGTTTGATAGGTGGAGAAAAAGAGTTCAATATAGAAACCTTTATAGATCTTTCACATTTTTCATCTGTTCATTGTGTTCCTTTCCACCTTTATCCTTAGATATCCTTGGAATGATCTAGATTAGTTAAGTCTTTCCTCAAGCTTTCTCTGAACTTGTTTTACCCTCATTTACTTTTACTACTTTATGAGGCAATACTGCTCATGATCTATCTTCCAAGATTTTACAAACATGTTAAGATTCTAAACTAGTATTTCCCTTGGCTCCCATATCTCTGATGGACAAGGAGGTCATGTTTCCTGAAGTTTGAGTTATTTTAGTCTGTTTATTATGGCAATTGACTTAAAATGATTAAATTTCCTTTGAAAATTGTGATACTTTAAGGCTGATGTTTGTTCTTTTAGTAATTTTTTTTGATGTCAAGAGTTTATTAATATAGGTCAGGTTGGAGTTGCATGCTATGCATTTTCTCATTTCTCTTCTAATTTGGCATTGATTTTTATCTTTCCTTTAACAAGTTGATGTTTTGACTATAAATTGACAAGTGATTCAGCAATGTCTTCCACATCATTTAACAGTAGTTTTTTTGTCTGGTAAAATATAATTAATTTCAGATTTTGTGATGTTATTTGCTGCTTGTCATGCCCAGCTACTCTTGACTTCTATCTTCAAAAACATTATTCGTGATAGAAAGGCATTAGGCTTTGACTTCTCTTATTTTTTTACTCCTGAGTACTATCTTCCTCTGTGTCCACCTTTGCTTTGAAGTCACTGAGACTTCAAGTGTATATTGATTTAATTTGGAGGGACTTCCCTAATTATTTGTACAATTTTTTCCCTCCTTCATCTTCTGCAAATTGGGGCACATGTTATAATTATCTGCATGACATTCTTTTTGCCAGTACTTGTCATGAACACTGCAATACCAGAAGACCAAGTGTCCCTTTAAAAACTTTTTTTCTTGTTTCCATTTGATGAATAATTGAACCAACTCCACCAATTCCTTTATTGCCTCTCCAAGAAAAAACCTGTGAGCCAACAAAGTTTCCATTTAACTGTAGCTTCATTTTATCTCCTGGTTTCATTCTTAGTTAAAAGGTCACAAGATTGATATGATTAAATTTCTTCAGTAATATGGCTTTTAGGTCAAACATTCAGTTACCAGCTAAAAGTTAATATTGATTAGATGATCTAAAAATTGACTCAGCATCCTTACATATAGTAAGTCAGAGAACCATAATCACAGATTTAAAGCTAGAAGGAACCTTAGAGATCTACTCTCATTTTACAAATGAAGAAACTGAAGCATAAAGAGCTTAACTTGCTAATATCTGAGTCAGAATTTGAATCCAGATCTTTCTGACCCTTAAGTCCAGTATTTTATCTACCAATCTATAACAACCCTCAGGTGCTTAAACCTATTTACTAAATTGGTTTAATTTGGGTAGAAATAACTAGGTTTTTGTCAAGGGAAAGCATTCTCATTGGCAGATTCTCAAAGGTATCTTCTACAGGAAGTCTTTCCCAATTCCTCTTAATTCCAGAGCCTTCCCTCTTTTAATTATCTAGTATTTATCCTGTATAGAACTTGCTTTATATATTACTTCTTGTCTCCCTATTATTTCTCTACTGCATAACACAATGCCTGAAACATAGTATGTGCTTAATTAAATGTTTATTGATTAATTGATTAGGTATCCACTCAGGCCACTTAAAATATTTTTATTTGTAAATACTCTCTTGTCAATGAAACTCTGGAGATGATTCAAACCAAAGAACATTGTTATAGTAAGAATGGGATCAAGACCATCCCACTTGACTTTAACCTTGATAACTAAGGAGAAAGTCTCAAATAAGCAATCAATTAAAACCTCAGACTAAGTATGAAAAGTCTTTGAAAACCACTTGATAAAGATCAAGGCAAGAAGTCAATTCCAATTGACTGTGGAATTTAATTCCAATCTCTAAATACTGTATAAAAATGCCAAGTTGTCTATAATGGGAGCTTTTGCAGAAATTGAAGCATGTTTTTTTTCAGTATATTCCCCAAAGAGGAATTGTGAGTGAATAGAGGGACAACAAAGGAGAACAGGAGGAGAATAACTCTCAAGCTTGGCCAGATCTACTTCCCTCCTTCCCTCCCCAACCCACTTGGGCCAGAAGAGGATTTTCCAGCTTCAAGGATTCAGAGGATGTTGAACTTCCCATCTAATGGTATGTTAAATGATATGTTAAATAGTGTTCCTCCATCAATTGGCAGCACCTATTTGCATCAAAGGGAACTAAGAACAGAAAAGACTTATAGCTCAATAAAAAGCATGTTTGTTTGCCTTGAGCACCCCAGGAATGAAAAAGGGACTTCCAGTAATCAAGAGTAAAGGGAGTTACTTTTTTTTTCTTTTTTTGTTGAGGCAATTGGGGTTAAGTGACTTGCCTAGGGTCATACAGCTGGGAAGTATTGTGTCAGGCCAAATTTGAACTCAGGCCTTCCTGACTTCAGGACAGGCACTCTAAGGGAGTTACCCTTTTGCCACATATGCCTTCTAAGTTTAATCCCTCTTTCCCCTGGAGTTTGTCACAGACTTTTTATCTTTTTAGAAAATAAAGAATAAAGTAAATAAACACTTATCTACAGTGTCAGGCACCGTGCTAACCACTTTTTTTTTTTTTTTTTTTTTTTACAAATATTACCTCATTTGATCCTCACAACAACTGTGAGATGGATGCTATTATCCTTATTTTGCAGATGAAGAAAATGAGATAAATAGAAGTAAACGACTTACCTAAAGTCACACAGTAAGTATCTGAGGGTGAATTTGAACTTAGGTAGTCTTGACTCCAGATCCATCACTTCTAACACTGGTACCAAAAGCTGCCTCTAAATACCCTTACTAAAAGTTACTCAGAGCAGACTGACTAAATGACTCTCAAGTGATAATCTTGGAGGAAAGCTTGCTGGTGGGGGCTCAAGCCAATCATATTATGTTTTAGGTTACTTCTAGAGTTCTGAGAGGAGAGGTAGACAGCTTAGCTCAGGAGGACTCATCAGTAGAAATGGGAGTTGGCAATAGCATCCTCAGCCTTTACATGAGCTAAATGACCTATTAATCATCAGATTAGACCAATAAGAAAATGGTAGAATTTTTGTTGCTTGAGTTATATTTGATCCTACTTACTACTACTTTCCTACAGTAGTAAAATCTCCTTAAGTTCACATTGATAGGAAAGACTAGAAGCTAACTTAAAAATTCTTATTTTTATTGTTGTCATTAATTTTTACATAACATTCATTTATTTACTTAGGCTATTAAAATGAATGTTCCTAGGCCATCTTCCATTCCAGTAAATGTCCATGAGTCCACAAGTTTTTCTAAGGATGCAAAGCAAGAACTGAATTCTGTTTCTTCCAAAGAATAATTTAGCTGAAGCTGAGTTAGTGATAAAGTTTTCAAAGTAGATGGTTTTTATACTGTCTAAATAATTTGCATGCTACTACTTTCAGCTATTAGTTAATTTGTCTTTGAGAATATTTATTTGTTTTTTCAAAGATTCTATTCTTCCCAATTGGACTTTTCATGCTAGGAAATATTTATGAGAGAGTTGACATTTTTTGCTGGGAAATAATTTAATTTTGTTTGCCTTGAACATTGGTTATATAGTTTCTCCTTGATCTTCATGAATGGAAAGAAAGGTTATGTTTTAAATTAATTTTGAACATACATCATTAGTAAGATGAATTTGCATACATCTTTTGGTAAAAATGTTCTAAGCTTGCACAAAGTTTTAGTCATTATTGGGCATTCAAGTTATTATGTGAGGTGTCATGTAGTTTGGTGGTCTGTACAGACTTGGACTTTAGCATTTCCTTATGCTACTCATTGTTGGAAGAATTTTCAGAAGACTTCAGTTAATACACATTAATGACTACAATCATTTTTATTATGTTAAGACATTCAAGGACATTTTGTATTTTGGTTCCAACTACAGAGGTTGGTTTAATGGAAGGTTTAATTCTAGTAAAGTCTGGAGAATAGCAAAATCATGTTCCTTGAAGATGACTATGGTAAGATGTTTTCCCATTGTATTATATGAGCTGTCAGTGAGCTCCCCTCTCTTGTCCCTCTCCGCTCAAGCTGCCCATCATTTATGGTACATGTCTATGTGTTATGCATCTAAAATGAGAGGGAACCATTTGGAGACAAATCCTAGCTATCATTCCATTTTAAGAATTAGCAGAAACTGCTATTCTAACACTGCAGTTGCAATCACAGGGATTTCTTGTAGGTTATCACAGATATTCCAGTTCCGAGAGAGTGAGGTAAACCTAGAGGTCATCTAGTCCAGAATTATTAACCTGGGATTCTTGAATTTGCCTATTTAAAACTATTTTGATAGCTCTCTTTTAATACAGTTTTGTTGTTCTTACATATTTTATTTTTTGCACTTAAAAGCATTATTCAGAGAAGGGATGAATAGGCTTTACCAGAATGCCAAAGTGGTCTAAGATACAAAAAATAATTGAGAACTCCTGAAACAATACAACCCATTTCTATAAAGAAATAAAGAAGCAGCTAGAATGTGCAGTGGATAGAGCACCAGCCCTAAAGTCAGGAGAACCTGAGTTCAAATCAGACCTCAGACATCTAATACTTATAAGCTATACTTATAAGCTATGTGACTTGGTCAAGTCACTTAATCCTAATTGCCTGGTAAAAACAAAAACAAAACCCAAATAAACAAACAAACAAACAAACAAAAAAGAAATTAACTATCTTGCCTTGAGGCATCTTAGTTGATAAGTAAATTCCTTAGGATGTCAGAACTCAGAAATCTCTGGAGTCAGGTTGATAACCTCAAACCACCTACAGAGCTGCCAATCTAGAAATATAATCTGGATGATTACAGTATCTTTCTAATTGGACTTTCTGTCCCTCTCCCCCCCTTGAGTCTAGAATCATATAAAATTCCTCTTTCTGGTATATTCACAACCTGAATTCTTCTATCTCTCTAGACTTTAAAAACAGTGTTCCTTCCCATATATTCTGTGGTCCAAATAAGCTGGCTTGCTGTTCTCACCCTTAAGCCTCCCACCTGTCATCTCCCTACTTTTGTACCAGCTGTCCAGCATTCCTGGAATGTTCCTAGAATGTTCTTCCTCCAACCTCTGCAAGCTCAAGCTCTATCTGCTTCCTGCAGGAGGCTTTTGCTAGTCCATCCTTCCCTCCCCAAGTTACTAGGACTTTTCCCTCTAAGGTTTCCTTTCAACTATTCTGTAGTTGTCTTGTAAATACCAACTCAAGTATATGTTCCCAGGGAATGTAAACTTTATGAGGGAAAGGACTCTTTTTTTCTATTTCTCATTAGCACTTATGCAAATGCTTCATGTATTTGTTGTTGTTCAGTTGTGTCCACATTTTTGTGACCCCATGGACTATAGCAAACCAACACAATCCATTGGGCTTTCTTAGCAAAGATATTTTGAGTTAAGAGTTAAGCCCAGGGTTATACAGCTAGGGAGGATCTGAGATCACATTTGAACTCAATTTATCCAGACTATAGGCCCAACACTCCATCCACTGAACCACTCAGATGCCTAGCATATATAAAATACTTAATAGTATAGAGTATGTATACAATAATATAGAGTTAGTACTTAATAAAATGCTTGTTGACTGAATTTGAACAATATACATGACAGCCAGAAATTTTAGTCTAAGCTTAATTTGCTAATTACTAAATATGCTGCCTGGAATAAAAGCAACAAACTTCATGAAATGATTCATTGACAGATTAAATTTGGGTCCTAAAAGTGCTGCTCAAGTCCATTTTCCCAAGGTCATCCTTTTACTGAAATGTAGATGAGTCTTCCTACATGCCCAGCCATTGATATACAAAACAAGCCTTCCCTTTCCCCACACTTCCCTCTCTGCCAAGTATTTATAAATTAGATAACTGGAAACTTTGAATCTTCAGAATACATCCTTGGGGCAGCTAGGTGGTGAAATAGAGCTTTGGACTTGAAGTCTAGAAGATCCGAATTCAAATTCTGCCTCAAGCATTTAATAGCTCAGTCCATTTCCTCATCTATAAACTAAAGAGGCGCTATCTAATATTCTCTACAGCTCCTGTCTATGATCCTATGACCTAAGAAGTAAACAGAGAAAGAAAATAATTGACACAAATTTATGTATTACTCCATAGAAGAGTAAAAAAAAAAAAACAAAAAACTTTTAAACGTTTACTGACAACTTTAGGAACTTAGCATTACATTGATTTAACAGGTATGGGCCATCTGGTTTCCAAGTGACTGTTTATTAGAAGTAAAAGATTTATATGGGGAGAAGATTATTGAGGGATGTCTTACAGGCAGTGGTAGCAATGGCAAGTGATAACTGATATTCCTTGACATTGCAAGAGAAAGGAAGAATGATAAACAGCAGACACAATCACTAGAAAATAAAAGCAATTTGGAGCTATTTAATGCCAGGACAAGCAATCCTACATATCCTCTCAGCCCGAAGGGCAGCATAATAACTAATTTTTATCCTGATATCCCTTGAGTCATCTAGAAAAGGTTATATCATGTTCTATTTATTCCTTTTGAAAAGAGAAAGTTGTGCAAGAGGCTTTAGCAAGATTTCTATCATGGTTAAAAGCAGTCTTGCTGCTTTAAAGAGGCAAGTTTCTTTTATATGAAAATTTAATTATGTGGAACAGTTCATTTCTTGGCAATACCTGATAAAATGAATCTGGGTAAGAATTGTAGCCTTTAGCCCTTGTCTTATTTTCCTGAATATAATGACGTATTCTCATGACCAACCAAATTGGAACATTACTGGTAAAATTTAACAAGTACAGCTAAATTTAAACAAAACCAAATCCAGTTATTTAGCACCCACTTGTATGAGGCACTATGCTAAGTCCTGCAGATACAAAAAATAAAAACAATAATAGCCCTGGTTTCCAACATTTATACCCAAGAAATCTGTAATCTCCATTACAGCAACTGCAAGTTAGTAGCTTAGTTCTTTAGAACTGGTTGAGCCCAGAGAGTCAACAGCTTGTCAGAGAGGACAGGAATTTCACAACACTATGCCTAACACTCTGTCCACTATCCCAGCTGATTCTCAGACAAATCTGTATCCAGATATGTAAATACAAAGTAATTGCAATAGAAGCAGAGAGCTAACAATTATAGGGGACTTTGGGAAGGACTCCTTTTAGGAAGTGATAGGATTTTAGGAAAACTAAGGATCTGAGAGACAGATGGGGGGAAGGAAAGCATTCCAGGCATGGTCAGTAGAGTATGGAAAGTTTGAAAGGGAATGACAAGTTTGGGGCACATAACCATTTTGGTTGCTCATCTATAAACGTATCTAGGAGTCAGCTGACACAGATCTAGAGTTTAGGAGAGAATTTAACACTAGATACATTAGTTGTGGAGTCACCTGTGTAGATGTGATAACTGAATTCATGAAAGCTAATGAGATTAGTGAGAGAATATGTAGAGAAGAAGGCTCTGGACAAAGCTTTAAAAAGGGTTTCACAATTGGAGAGAGAAGGATTATAATCTTACAAAGGAGGCAAAACCAGGGGGAAAGCATCATGATGTACAAAGAGAAGAGGGAATAACCAAAAGGAATAGATCAAAGATAGTGTGAAAAGTTTCTCAGAGATCAAGAATGATGAAGAATGAAGAAGACCAAAATCGTCCTAGTGAGCAGTTGGAAGATCACTGGCAACCTTGGAAAGAGATCAATTTCAATTGAGTAACATCAAGAATCCCCTTTGCAAGGGGACTCATAAGAGAATGAGTATAAGAAAGTAGAGACAATGAGTGTAGATGCCTTTTTTTCCTATAAGAATGGCTGAGAAAAGGAATAAAAATGCAGGATAACAGTTTGGGTGAAAGGTTCTTATGGATAGAGCCAACTAATCATGCTTGCAGGCAATAGTGTAAGATTAAATAGGGAAAAATCGAAGATGAAAGTAAGAGGAGGAGGCAAGTTCCCAGAGGAGACAAACATATATGGGATCAAAGGCAAGGTGTAAAGTAGTTGACTCTAACAAAGAGAAGAGTCCCCTTCTCAGAGTCCAGACCAAATGAGAAGAGAGCAGTGGAATATTTAGAAATATGGAGCAGGGAAGAAGAGAGAATGTGATGGATGACCTCAACATTCTTAGTATAATGGAAAAGAAGTCCTTTCCTAAGGAGGAAGAGAAACTGTATTGGAAGTATAGAGAACAGGGAGTGACTAGAGATCATGATGAGCAAATAGAAAGGAATTAGAAAGAGGAAGATAGGGATTGTAGCACAGGAGGTTAGAATATAAATAGATTTGCTAAAATTTATTGTTATAGAGGCAGAAGGAAAAGGAATGCTAGTAGGTTTTGACATAAGAGTAATTTGGCTATGATATAATATCATATAATATAAAAGATGATATAAATAAGTATATCTTATAAATAAACGTGACTTATACCCAGAACCAGGATTATTTTTTCTTTTTAAAGTATTGTCTTTCCATGGAAAATGAAAGACAAGATTTTAGAATTAGAATAAGGTTTCTGGTTGCTTAAGTACCACATCATACATAAATAGCCCCTTGGTCAAAGCGAGTAAAAAAAAAAAAGCAAGTTTTACTGGGTGAATGAAGAGCAATAAATGCCAAATTTGTTTACTTTTCTTTTTTTGTCCCTCCTAGGATGAGTGGGTGTTTTTTTTTAAATAGTCTGGTCAAAATTTTGTTTTTATTTAGAATGTTTCTTTTAACTTCTAAAGAAATCCCAAGCTTTCTAGAGTTGGCTTACCACCTGATCATAAAAAAACCCCAAAAAACAATAGGGTTAATGGAAGTGTGTGTGTGTGTGTGTGTGTTTATATATGTATGTGTATGTGTTTGTGTGTATGTATGTGTTTTAACTTTTGTGGATCATTTAGAACAATTTTATTCTGATTCATTTTCTTTTCCCAGCTGAGAAACTTTGGCTCTGACATATTCATTCTGAATTTCCATGAAAAGGGAGAAAACCTTCTTTCTTGATGAAATTATCTTCTCCAGTTTACCCTCCTTCCACACCCCATTCCATAAACCATGTGTATAATCTCAAGTCTAAATTGTGGTTTAAAAAAATTGATAAAATGCCCTTTCCCCAACCTGATTTCCTCAGGCAACTAAAGTCTTCTATTTATCTCATTAGTTAGTTTAATAACAAGTTTGTTGAACTGTGGTTTGGGTATTGTATACTTTATAAAATATCCCAAATTGGAACTTAAACCAAGTTCTTTGAGAAGAAAAGGGACTTGATCTTCTGAGAAATTTTGTAATTGTCTCTGGCTCAAGGTGGATGAAAATAAAATGGTTACACTCCTCATGCACATGACCACTTCAGTAAAACAAAACTCCTTTGTTCACCATGTTCTTGAGAAAAGTGCTATTTTCCTTTTCTGCCCCCTGGTTTCCTTGGTCCCAGCCTCTTAGGGAACTGGCAGAGTTTGAGAAAAGAGAGGACTTAGCAACATTATCAACATAACAACACAACTTCAATTAAAAGTATTCTAAAAATATAACCAATCTTTTTTTCTTTTTCTAGAACAAAATTGCTGTAATTGATTTTGCTTTTATTCAGTTTTGATCTATCATGACCTTATAAAAAGTGAATTTATATAGTATGTATACACATGTGTGTTTTTATATATATGTTATATATATATATAATGTGTGTGTATGACAGACATACACACACAAAGAAAGAGAGAGAGAGAAAGTAAGAGAGAGAGAGATAGAGATTGAGAGAGAAACAGAGAGACACACACAGAGTAAGAGATACATAGAGAGGGAAACAGAAGAAGGAAGAGACAAGGAGAAAAATAGAGAGAGAGGAAGAAAGGAGAGGATAGGAGAAGAAATAGTATTGTGCTGGAGTTTCAGGTAGAAATCAGGTTCTAAAATTTGGGAATTTTGGAGGAAACTGTAGAGCTAAGTAATGAATGTGCATGACATGGCAAACTCTTTTCTTGGTTGGAGCTATGTTGGTTGGAATAAAAAAAAAAGCCATGTGGAAATATGATGCAAAGGGAAGCAAAAGAGAAGAGGCTACTGATAGCTAAATGAGAGAATGGTCTGAGATCAAGATGACAGTTTTTCTCTTATAAATTGTAAAGAGGTAGGACTTTTGATTGAAAAACTCTTCTGAAATCTTGACATGCACACATCGGCCAGAGCAAACAGCAAGCCATCTGGATGCTTGTCCATGTCTTTAAAGAGACTTAAATGAAAAGGAAATTTCTCTTTAGGGAAAAGCAGATTAACTAGAAATAGATAAGAGGAGCATGCCATACTACAGCCTCAACAATTACAGTCAGATTTCTTGACAGAATCAGTCAACAAAAAACATTAAACAAAGTATAAACTACCTGTTCAAGTGTGGGAGGAAATAGTGTTTCAATTCACTGGATGATTAAAAATCAGTGAGAATAAAGATAGCAGCAAGGGACTGGGCAGAGCAATGATCCAGGCAAGAAACAGTTAGGAAATCCTAAATCAACAATGTCAATAGTAAACTAAGCTCAAACTGAGTTAAGTCTAGACTAAGACCAAGAAAAGCTCTACATGGGCTATTGTTTTGGAGGACTTAGATCTTAAGTCTTTTATCCCAAGATTTCCACTCCTCTTTTCTCAAATCTGGTTGGTTCTGCCTTGTAGGATTGGGGATGATGGGAGTGGCAGTGGTAGTAGTAGTAAAGCACTGAACCTTTGATTTCATTGTTATAGGGAACTTCTAAGTGAGAAATCTCCCTCTATCGAGGCAGATCAACACCTTCTCTGTAACTTATAGCCTTAAGAGTTGCCCAGAGTAACACAATCATTTTCTGCCAGAAATGAAGCTTGAACTCTGGTCTTCCTGATTCTGAGGCCTGTTCTCTATCCACTACACTATACCTTGCATGTGGTATACAAGAAAAAAAAGATTTTTTGAATGGAAGGTCATCCATTTCAAGCACAGAATCAGTCTATGTGTTTCCTTACTTTATTCAAATGTCTTAGATTCAGTTAGGGAATCTTATACCTTCAGAGTTTATCAGCGCTGGTTTCTGAGAACAGAAACAGTCTGGCTTCAACTTATAGTTTGGGCCATGAATCATATAATCAAAGAGTTATAACAGGAAGTCAGCTCAAGAGTTCAACTAATATAAACCTCTCATTTTACAGATGAGAAAAATGAGGTTCTGAGAAATTAGTTAAAAAACTTTTCCCAAAGATATCCAGGTATCAATAGTAGCAATAGAAGTCAATCAAGTGTTCTTTGTGCCATTGTCTTTTTATTGAACTTCTTCACCATACTGTTGCCCCTTGGGGGTGGTTTGGGTAAAATGAAAGTGGACAAATTTTTCTTAACACATTTAGGAGGTTATGCATCCCCTGTGCCTGATATTAAATAAATGCTTGTCCAATGATTGGAAAAAAGTGTCTCATGCTTTTGCTTTTGCTTATGCTCATGCAAATACTATGCTTTTCCTAGGAAAGACACCAGGTGGAAGCCTTTATTTTGTAAGTCTATTCAGATCTCTATCTTTCAAATAATCCGTTACCTTTTTGTGAATAGGTCTATTTAATTTTGGAATTGAATTAGGTATAGTCTAAGAAAAACTTTAAATGTGGGGTTAAAAAATGTTGTTCAAATTGGAACCAAACTTGGTTCTTGGTCTACTTAAGAATGTTGAAAATCTTAGTTAAAACAAAACATTGTGAAAAGAGACTGCACTTGCTCATAAAGTATTCCACACCCTTTTACTCCCCCTTCTTCACCTCAATTTTTCTGTGTGAAGATGGGCTGACTTGTTACCCACAGCTGGTAACCTTTTATGAGCAGAGGGGTTTTAATTTCTGTGCTGCCTGTCTGCTTCCCCCACATAATTGATAATTAAAAACAGATGTTGACTTTGTAAGTCTATTTTCATGCAAGGGTAAAAGCTAATATACTCCCAGTTATCTTTTTTTATCATGGAGTTTGACTATTTATGCTCTAGTTAATTTGATCTAGATTCTGGCTATCTGTCAGCAAAGCTTTCATTTCACATCTTGCCACTGATAATCAGTGACTGCACACTAATGATGAGGGAGGGAAGGGAGTAGTGGTACATTCCAGGCTGGCCAGCAGTAGGGTCAGTGTGCAATGACTACTTTAAATAACTCTAGTTGCTTATAGCTGATAAATGTTGTGGTGGAAGAAAGTGTCTTCCTTGTTCTGAAATCCACACTGGCATCTCAAACAGTTTTGGTCTAAAACAGAAGGCTTAAAGCTGGGTATGTTCACTATGGACTAATGCAGTGCCCAGTTTGTTGCCAGGGAAATCCAGTTATTGGATTACTACTGTCATCAAAGGTTTTTCAAATGGAAAATTTAACATAATAATAAGGAAAATTATGACTACTTAGATGCAATTTTTGAATAAATTGAACGTGATCAGCATCTTATGGGCTTCAGAAGACAAAAACATAGAATTTCCTGGTAATTTTTATAGACTCAGAGCTAGAAGGGACCTTCATGATGTAACTTGAGTCCTTAAAAAACCTAAAACTTCAGTAGTTTTTCTGCTTTGAAATTTATTTCTATTCATTGTAAGGCATACAAAAGAAATAAACATATGATAAGGTCTTCTGCTCTCAGTGTTTACAAGTTTGATTGGGAGTATGATGATACTTTAAAACTTTCAGTAACTTAGGTTTGCAACTACAATACTTAAAGCACTCTTATTTCCTTATCTATATTTTGCCTATAATTAGGATGCCCTTCATTAGGTGAACATTACTGCCTTTTTTGAGATTTTGTGATCCAAACAGCAAGGCTTTGTGGTTAATAGAATAATTAAAACACTTTTCCTACTTGCTCTTCTTTCTTTCATTATAAAATTAAATTGATCATAGGATCTAGAGGAGGAAGAAAACACAGGGAGAGAGAGGGAAAAAAGGAAGAGAGAAGGAGAGAAAGGTTGGGAGGGAGAAAGGGAAGGAGGGAGAGAGAGAGAGAGAGAGAGAGAGAGAGAGAGAGAGAGAGAGAGAGAGAAAGAGAGAGAGAGAGAGAGAGCGCATCAAGTGCACTGTTCTCTCTGAGCAGGATCATATTTCTATGTAGTGGTTTCTTTTTCTTCTCTCCTTCTGGAAGAAAGTATATGGGAGATCTTATATTGGATAAGTAGAGGAGCAGCACTGGATGGAAATCATAGCAATCAGCATCTTTTACAATGAGCCTTCACAATGTTTTGTTTTAATTAAATAGTACTAGAGAAGCAAACAAAACTTTTAATTTGATCATTTTGACTAGATGAAGCTGGATATAAAATCCTTAATGCTTAGTTAATAAACATTTATTAAGCACCTTCTGGGTACTAGCTGGGCATTATGCTGATCATTACTGACACACAAAAAAGCAAAGGACAATTTCTGCCCTTAAGGAGCTCACAATCTAATTGATTTAGATCCAATTTAGATCTAATAATAACTAATGGTGGCTGAGATAGAGAGGAGTTTTAGCTGGTCACTACCCAGGAGCATTTTGACAATAAATAATGATAAAGGCTGAGAACAAATAATTAGAAAAGACATGTGATTCAATAATTCAGCAAACACTTAAATATCTATTATGCGGATGAAGCAGTATGAAATAGCAGAATGAAATTTGACATTCGATTCAAGAAAATCTTAGCTTTAAGTCCTGTTGCTGATATTGTGTAATGACAGAATTCACATCATCTCTCAGTGTCACATGTGGATCTCTAAGACAATAATAAGTTGTAGTTGATTTGGAATTTTCTTTCATGGAGGGAGTTTCAAAGTCTGAAGTTTCCTACCCTTATAAAATCTCATGTGCCAGCCTGTTCAAACCAAGCATCTATCTCCTTATTGTGTCGGGGTTCCCTAAAACTTTTATACTTCTGAGATGATAGTGTTCAACAATATAGATTTATAGTATCACTGAGTACATATTTATTTAAGAAAATGGATTTTTCCATTAGAAAGTAACTTGGGGTCATTGAAAGAGGGAATGTAAAATTTTCAGTTATGCTCTAGATTATTCTACTATTCCATTAAAATATTTTTCTCCAAATTAATAATTTACTTTTGACATTATTTTCTTTTTAAACAGTGAGTTTCAAGTTCTTTCCTTTCCTCTTATCCCTTACCTATCCACTGAGAAGGCAGGGAAAAAATGATAGCGTTTATACATGTGAAAAATTTCCATATTAGTGATATGGTGAGAGAGAGAGAGTGCAAGAAAATTATATTTCAATTTGCATTCTGAATACATAAGTTCTCTTTTTGGAGGTGGATAGCATTTTTTTTAAAAACATGAGTCTTTTGGAATTGTGTTAGACCACTGTATAATTGCATTGTCATTGTGTATCAGCAGAGTAGTCAAATCTTTCACAGTTGATCATCATTACTATATTGCCTTTTACTATGCAGTAAATGTCTGAGGTCAGATTTGAACTTGGAAAGATGAGTCTTCCTGACTCCAGGGCAGGCTCTTTATCCACTGTGCCATGCCAGACACAAAGTCAAAAGACAATTACATGAAAACAGCTATAACCAAAAACTCAAAGAAAAATGCTAATTGAATACAAGCATAGCAAGAATTACTGGAAAAGTCAAATAAAGAGAGAGGAGTGCTAGAGGGAAAATTGGGAAAAGAAATGAGAGTTTTGAAAGAAAATGATGAAAAAGGAATTAGCTTGGCAAAAGACAAAAAAATGAAGAAATCTTAAAAATTGAATTGGTCTACCGGTAAAAAAAAAAGGTGGAAAAATTCAAAAACAAAAATCTTTTAAAGGAGAATAGGGACTTCCAAGGGCCTAGATGATAGACTAAGCAATAACTCATTATAACTCTTTCATGTTCACTTCCAAACAACCTTAAAATGGATCCCCAAACAAATTCTGAAACAGCAGAACCAGTAAAAAAGATGGAGTGAGATTTTTTTAGCTCAAGAAACTTGGAAGACCTGAAAAAATTGGTCTGTTTCACGTGGGTAAAAGGGGAGCACAGTCCAGGGCAGGAAGTACACCAGCAAGCTCCCTTCAGTAAACCAGAGGGATATACTGAGTTCTAGTGTAGTAGAGCAGGTAAAAGCCACCAAAATCTCCCACATGCCTTAGCAGAGCCAGAGGAACAGGTATAATCCAGCTCCAACCCAGACAAACAGGTATCCCCTAGTGGCTAGACCATCCCATGCTTTCCATACCTAGGGAAACAGGGAAGAATTCCACCAGATTTGGCACATACCAGACACTGCCACTAAGACTCCTGCTCAGCATCAGGTAAGGTATTAGCCCCTATGGTCTCTAGCAGCACCAGCCATCCCCCAACACCACTCTCTTAGCACCAGACATGAGGTCCTGGATGGGCTTCAGGGCCACAGAAGTAGAGAACCAAGTAAATAGCCAGTGCTTAAAGACTCTGGCACAAGAAACCTGAGACAGTGCCCTTTCTGCATGGCAGCAGACTCAATTTTTAAAAAAGGGAAAAGGCCAAAAAGATGAGGAAAAACCCGAGACAGTACCCTTTCTGCCTGGCAGCAGAGCCCAAATTTTTTTTAAGGGAAAAAGGCCAAAAAAGATGAGGAAAAACATCAACAACAACAACAACAAAGAATCTGACCATATAAAATTATGGTGACAAGGAAGATTAAGACACAAGCCCAGAAAAGGAGAACAATGTCAAAACCCTTATAGGCAAAACCCCAAAGGAAAACTGAAAGCAGTCTCAAGCTCAGAAAGAACCTGTTATAGTAGAGAGAAAGATGGGAGGATGTGCAGTAAGCATCACTTGAACCTTACTCTCATTAGTATTGGCACATAAAGAGAATAATATACCTAATCTGTTGTATATAGAAATCTGTTTTACCCTATAGGAAAATAGGAGAGAAGATTAAGTAGAGGGAAGGAGACTGACAAAAGGGAAAGAAAATCAGGGAAGTGGTAGACAGAACAAATAAACACCACCACCAACAAAAAACACTGGTGAGGGGGGAAAAGGATGAAAGGAGAGAAAGGACAAACAGGAGGAAAAACCCATATCACTTCTAAAGTTACCTTTCAGTTACCTATGTTTAAAACCTTAGTGTCACCCTAAACTAAATTCAAGCAATTGCCAAAATTTGTCATTTCTATCACTCTTATATATTTCCATTTCTTTCAACTCATATTACCTCTGCCCTAATTCAGGTCCTTATCTCTTCTCACCTAATTTGTCATTTTGCCTCAACTTTCTCTTCCCTCCAGTTAAACCCCAAAACTACCTAATTTTCCTAAAGCATATGTCTCCTATTCCACCTCAATTCCATATTCAATAGACTCCAGTAGCTTCCTCGTTATCCAAATAACCTCTTTTGTTTGGCATTTAAACTATTTTTCCCTACAACCTGACCCCTACCTACCTTTCTAGTCTTACAAATGATTTATCTACACACATTCTCTGGTCTACTTGCTGATGCTCACAGATGATGTTCTGTTTTCTATCTCTGTACCTTTTCACTGGCTTTCCCCCATACCCGGAATGTACTCCCTCTTCCCTCCTCCCTTTTGGAAATTCTTCTTTTCTTTAAGACCTAGAGCTACATGAAGCTTCCCTGATCCTTCTCACTACTCTCTCCACCATTGACAAATTGCTTTTTTTTCATGTTGAGATTCTGTATCTACTTATAAGAAAATATGTTTTCTTGTCAATTAGATTGTAAGCTCTTTCAAGACAGTGATTTTTATTATTATATTCTTATTGATCAGAACCTAGCACAATGCCTGGAACAGAATGGGATCCTAACAAATGCTTAGGATGATGGGATCAATAATTTAGATCCTTTCCATCCTGAAACAAATAATCATATTGATTAGAGGCTGTTGAATTCAGCCTCTCATTTTGCAGATGAGGAAACAGGCTTTTCAATTGGCTGACTGGTCTCTTGCTGTGGTGATTCCTTTGTTTCTGTTGGAATTCTTTAGGAAACAGTGATAATGGAGGAAGAGCTACCATGATGGAGCAGCAGGAAGCTTATCTCCCATCTACACCTCCTCCACACAGATCTATGAAAGGGAAATACAGCATCTTATATTAAGGTGACTCAATAGGAATAGGTGCTAATTAGCAGTTTTATCATTCATTATTCAGTTTTGGTCACAGATTCAGAGTGGATTTAGAAGGGTAATTGTGCTTGGGGGTGGCAGTTCTACAAGGTAGAGGAGGAAAGGCTTGGGTGGTGTGTTGATAAAGGTAAGCAAAAGCAGTTTGGCTCAGACTCCAGAAGCCTACTGGGATCTCAGTTCTAGCATCTGCCCAGTCTACAAATAAATAGCCTGAGCAAGAATTCCAAACCAAAGGAAAACCTGCAAATATCACTTTGAACTAGTAAAACTATCAAGCTGGCTGAGAGAGCTTGAATCCTACAGCAGTTTACTATTTCTCTGCCTGAAACCCAGATTAGGAACTTGCAGAACTCAGATGGAAAGAGGGTCAGAAGCAATCAGACTTTTCCATAGCTCAGACCACTCTAGGGGCATCAAAAAACTTTCAGATCCTTAGCCTAACTCTAAAACCCTGGAATAACACAACATTCAATATCCTAAGAAAGCAGCAACAAGAGAAGCCTAGATCTTTCATCCAAAAGATGAGCATCCAAAAGATGTTTCAGAGCATAGCATTAACATAAAACGTGAAGTTGGGAAATAGACTTGAAAAATAATCAAACGGAAGAAAATCTCACCAATAATAAGCAATATTGGTGACAGGGATGTTTGAGATGCAAATCTAGAAGAGAAAATTCCAAAGCATCTATAAATAATGCCTCAGAATAAATCATGATTTCAGCACAAATTCAATGAATTTTTCTGGAAGAAATGAGGCAAGGGCTAAAAATGAGACAAAAGTGTTTTTTAGAGAAGAGGGTGTTTGAAGGAAAAAATGGAAGAGTTCTGAAAGAAAGAACTGGAAAAGGAGTTGACAGATTTGTATAAGAGGTATAAAACCTTGCTCAAATAATACACTTCTTGAAAATTAGAATGGACCAGAAACAGGCCCATTACTCTATAAGACAAAGAGAAAAATTAAGACAAAATTGAAAGACTAAGAAAAAATAGAAAAAGTATGGAGTATTTCATACCAAAAACAACTGATCTGGAAAACAGAATGGGGAGAAAAAAAATTTAAGAATCATTGGAGTGAGTACCTGAATGCCATGACCAAAAAAAGGCTTTAGATATTATATTTCATTCTGAAATCATCTTTAAGCATATCAATTTATTCTGTTTTATTCTGAAAAACTAGCCAGGCCTAATTCTACATGAATCCTTTGTGTTTTCTTTCACCTTTTACTACTTGTTCTCCCAATTGACCTTGCATTTTATTTATTCTTCATATACTTATATACATATATTTATCTACATGCTTATATACTTCTCTCCCCTCTTAAAATGTAAGCTTGAGAGTAAAGATTGTTTTATTTTTTGTATTTTTATCCTTAGCACTTAGCAGAGTGCCTAGAACATTGAAAGTACTTGATAAGTGTGTTGATTGATTATTTTTACTTTTTCAGTTCCTGGGATTCCCCTCAGAAAACCTGCTTTAGGTTCAAGGGGCTCTTTGGACAAACATATACACTAATAAATAGAGGATGCAGTTCCAAGAAAAGCAAAACAAAACAAAAAATCCTCAAAGAGCATATCTAAATCCTACTTTCTTAAACGAGGAGTTGCAACTCTATATGGAGTTGTGGGGATCATGAAATTATGATTTGTGTACCTGTATTACATATCTATCTACATGGAGTAACAAAAATTTCTTGAATGAAAGGGGATTACAGGTGGGAAAAGTTTAAGAAGCTAAATGATCTAAGTGACAAAATGACCAAAAAAAAAAAAAAAGGTTCCGTGTATACCCATTATACACATTATCCTTTTACCACCAGAAGGGCACACATGTACAAAGAACACATGTGATTCAAAACATGATGGGGCACATGTATAGACACATATTTGCTCTGGGAACACATGTAAGGGGATATCTGATTGATGTCATATGAACCCGGCACACATATATGGAAAGTCTACATGTGGGATCCCATGGGATCAAGCATCATAGCTAGGGTAACTCATCTTCTGACACTCTGTAGATCTCCCAATGTCTTCTGATAATACCACTTCTGATACATAAGACTGCCTGTGTCCTCTGCTGACAGCAGTGTCATTGTGCAGCTCTTCTCTTGGTACATCCTAACTGCTTCTTTTGCTCTCCTGAATACCCAGTTGCTCTCTCCTGTTATCTACTGAGCTTAAACTATTTCAGGTCACGGCTGCTACCACTTAGGAGATGCACTGGTTTAGAAATCTCCCTGACAGGGAGAGCTGTACTGCTTTTAGTGCATAGCTGAGGGCTGTTCTCCACCACACTTAGCCGGGCAGGCAATAGTTAGACAAATGGATTCATGTTAAGATCAAGCCTGTCCTTTGGACCACTTATTTCCTTATGCTGACTTCAACTCCTTGGGCTTTGTAAAGGATCTGTGACTGTAAGTTTGTAATAATAGTAAAACCTCTGTGGGGAACTATTTCCACTTTCCTCCTCTCCCTTCACATAGATGAGGCAGGAGTGATAAGACTCCTGTTATTCCCAGTATCCCCCCTAATTGGCAGGCCTTATACAAGAAGTAGAACAGAAGAAATAGGCAGGACTTTTAGCCTTATTTGATGTGCACATTGTTGTTGTTCATCCTTCACTTTTGAAGAGGAGCAATGACATAATGGTGTGCTATCTTGACTTGTGTGTGAACTGTATGCAAGTCAGGCAGAGTTGCAAAACATTGTCTGTCTCATTCTCTCTTCCAGAATAAACAAAGTTCAGTGGCAAGACAAGAGTCAGTGCTTTTAGTGCTCCACAGTGCCTGTTTTAGCTGCTTTCATGGCTATTGGAACAAACTGTTCTCCTCTGCCCATTTTTTGTGAGGGATAGTCTTCCCATTTTTGGGGTAGAGATCCCTCTAACTCACTGATGGGTTTGAAGCCCACTGATTATTCTCAACCTACTTTGGCTGATCTGCTGAGACAGTTTTACCAGGATGTAGTTGCTATGCATGTTACAATAGCTTCTTGGAGACACAGGTGAGAGGTGGAGAAACACTGAAAGTGGATGAGAAGCCCTGAAAAGAACCTAACAAATCCTCAAATCAGAGGCTAGTTTTACATTATGCTAAAGTGAAGAGGATGAAAATTTAATGTATATGTGTGTGTGACACACACATACATACATATACACACACATACATAAAACATAGAATGCATTATAAAACATAGAATGTACCCTCTTAGGATACTTTCTCACCTACTGAACAAACACATATGGAGAAAAGAGGAAATCTTACCATCTCTAATATGATAAGTCTTTTCTCTGAAATACTATTTTTAGAAGGATATGTCTAATATGGGAAAAAGTATATACTTCATCTTATGTTTATTGGGAAAATACCCTCAAATACTTATATTTTCAAAGCTATTTCAGACATTCCACTTTCCAACTAATTTATTCTTTTCAAGTTTAGTTATTCAACTCACATTTAACAACCAATAGGTATTTGTAAGAATTGAAGTCAACCTTAATAAAAATCAGGGGATACAAAATCTCAAAAAGGGGTTTGTGTATGTATGTGTGTGTATGTGTGCATACTTACTGTTGAAGATGAGTTATAATATTCATCTCATGGACTTTAAAATACTATGTAAATGTCAGGTTTTTTGTTGCTAACAGAAATAATATTAATATCCCCCTCATCACCCTCACCCACAGATTGAACATAGTCTATATAAGGAAATACCCTTTTGCATGAAAGATAATCATGATTTCATTTTTCAGAATAGTGTAACAGCACATGAGTTTATCATTATTGCCTGACTATCTTTATTCTTTGAGTAGTCCTAGGTGGGACTTATTTTGCCAGGGAAAAAGATATGCTCCAGAGACATTAAAAGTGACTAGGGTATGGAAAATCTACATGTAGCATCCTATGTGATCACAGCATATGCATAGTTACAGTAACTTACCCTTCTGATGCTATAGAGCTCCCAATGTCTTCTGATAGTGTCACTTCTGATATCTTAAGGCTGCAAATGCTCTCTGTTGTCAGCAGTGTCATTGTACTGCTCTCCTCTTGATATATGCTGACTGTTTTTCTTGTTCTCCTGGACACCAAGTTGCTCTCTGCTATTATCTGCTGAGCTTAAGTTATTTTTTTAAACTGGGGAATAATTTAGAAATCCATAAGCCACTAGAGATTTCTTCATCACCAGCAATGTATTGATAAGAAGATAAAATCAATTATTTAATTTGATAAGGTTCTTGATATGGCTAAAACACAACTGGATGTATCAGTTTTCTATATACCTGCTAACTCATTTCCCATATAAACATCATTTTAAATATAAAATGAAGAAAAAATACTCTAAGTAGTTTCTTGAACATAATGAAAAGGGAAATAACTGAATTAGTGAGAAATATGTTTCATATCTTTCATTGACAGACATTTAAAATTAGGATATTTTATAAATGGCATATGAATAAAACTCAAAAGGATATGGCCATCGAAAAACTTGAGTCATTTGAATCTTGTAAGAATAAGGGACTACTGGAGTTACTGCAATATTATGCATCTTCAGATAATATGCTACCAGAGGACTCTGACCTCCAATTCTGAAGAGAATACGGCAAAATTCTGGACCACAGCCAACAACATGAGACTGTAATAGAAAAAAATGTCAATTAAATAAACTTTCATAAAATTTTTCAAACTCTATGAAACAAGAAAAATACAATATAGCTATAGTTAGAATTACTATAAAATATCAATTATAAGTACAAAGAAATAGCTTGAAAATATTCTTCAAATTAGAGAAAAATAATTTACCAAAGCATGAGTTGCTGAATAGTAATTTCCAGGAGAATTATTTTTATATCTTTTTATTATTTCAAAGAATTAAATTATCCCCTTAACTGAGCATCTGCTTTTCCTCTAACAGAATACATCTTTCACTCTTCATCATTTAATATATAATGCAATTAATTGTAGAAAACTCTTTATTAAAGGTGGTATCAATTCATCAGTGAGTTTATTATGAAAAGTTAAGAAAAGTAAAAAAAAGTCATCATGTATTTTGTTTAAAATATAGAAAAAACAATAGGCTAATAGATTTCCCTGTATTGGTCAAAACCCATCATAAAGAGCACCATGGACATGCATAGTTATGAAAGGAATCTACAAGTTTAGGTGATGAGAAATTACATTCTTAATCTGAAGTGTCTTGGATCAGCAAGTTAAAAAAGAAGTGTACTCAACAAGGTAGAGGGAACCCAATTTTCCTGTTCCCCCCACTGTTGATCTTTCTGTGTTTCATTTTTGTTTGGCTGCTTTATAGAAGGTTGGTTGATTATTTGGTTTCTTGGTTGATATGAGGCAAGGATAAATGGATTCTAGAACAAGAAATCTATAAAAAAGCTCAACTAGCACAAAACTCTTCTACTTGTAGGATTAATGGAATGAATCAAGAACTCTTGTTATAAAGAAAGAACCAAAACAAATATTATATGTATTAAACATAAGAAAAAATTTTTTGTTAATGAAATCAATGAAACATTTTAAAACACAGACCATTTGAAAAGGCATGGCGAAACTTAGGTATTTATATGCTTAGGCCTTTTGACCCAAATTTCCTTTTTATAGCATCTTACATGTTTGTGTACACATATACATACAGAAACACATAATTTAATATTTTTCTGGAGAGTTTGGTAGTACCAATTTGTAAAGGGAAGGATAGCAAATATATTGAGAATACAGAATTTGGGAATTCTAAAGAACATTTAGAAATTCTGGACTTTGAAATCCGAGGACATGGTTTGTACCTTGGCCTTGTCCATTAATATCAGGAAAAGAAATGAGGTTAGACTTGTGTGAACCTATATTATCCTATAGAAATTTTTTTCCTTTTCTAGCTTTGTATTTAGGGAGAAAGGGATAGACAGAAGAGATGTTCTGAAGAGAGAAATGATAAGATTTGTCAACTAATTGGAAATTTGGGCTAACAAGAAATCACAAGGATTGGAAATTGGAAAAAGTGAGCATAAGGAGTTGAAATTATGAACTGGGTGATGGGGAGGATGGTCATACCCTCCACAGTAATAGAGAACTTCAGAAGAGATAAGGACTTTTCTTTTGGACATGGTTAAGTTTAAGATGCCTACAGCATATCTAACTTGAAATGTTCTATAAGTGATGTAGGACTAGAGATCAAAAGAGAGACTAAAGCGAAATAAAACTGGAAATCACATTTGCATAAAGATAAGTGAACTCATGGGAGCATAAAAACATGCTGACTATGAATGCCCATTTTACTCAGACATATCCTTCTTGCAAGGACAATATAGGTAATCTTGGCAAATATATAAGGGATTCTACTGAAACAGTGTGGGAACTCCCTCCCTCAACATGAATTGTTTTGATAAATATACTTAGCTAAGAGCACACAATTATTATTAAGTGCCTTGTCCAAGGCCACATGTTAAAAATGGGAATTTGAAACCAGATCTTTTTAACACTTCATATATTACATTATATTATATATTTTAAGCAATCATTTTTCCCCTTTAAAATACCTTTATTTACATGCTTATTTTAATATCATTTACATTTTTCAATGTATTCAATATATGTGCCTCTTTCAGAGAGTAATTTCTTATGACAAAGAATAAAAAAGAAAATAGGTCAGTAAAACCAAGTAATACATCAATCAAGCATAATATTATATGTAATATTCCAAACTCTACCAAAAAAAAAAGAATAAGATATATTTTAAAATCTCCTCTTTGGGCCTAAGCTTAGTCATTATAATTTTATGACATTTAGTTTCTGCAGTTTTGTTATTGTAGTTATTTCCATTTTCATTGTTCTGGTGATTATGTATGCTGTTCTGTCTTTGCTTACTTCAGTCATTATCAATTCATCTATTTCCCAAACATCTCTTCACCCTCATGGGTTAACAACTCTCCCTAGCTTCTAAGGAGCTATAATTAGGTCAATATAGTCACTGCTACTAGAAAGGGTAGCTGGATGGTTTAGTAGATAGAGCACTGGGCCTGGAGGCATCTTCCTAAATTCAAATCTTGCCTCTCACACTTAGCTATGGACTATGGGCAAGTCACTTGGCTCAGTTTGCCTGTTTTCCTCAGTTCCTCATCTGTAAAATGAGCTGGAAAAGAAAATGAAAAACCACTCTAGTATCTTTGGCAAGAGGTCCCTAAATGGGTTATGACTAAACAACACAACAACAATAATAACAACTAGCAAGGGTAAAATAAGCAATAAGTGTATGAGGAGCAGAATTAGGGAGTGGTTACTCCCTTCCTTCTCCTTTCTCTACACTTGCCATTTTCCAAACCATAATGTCTCTACTTGCCCACCATTCCTCTTTATGGATTGTGTCCTTTGTTAGAATATAAACTCTTTGTTGGCAGAAATTATTTTTTATTTTTATGCTAACATTTAGCATAGATCTTTACATAAAGTAAGAGACTATTTTTTATTCATTTACTTATTTGTTCAAATAAATCTTATTCTCCATAGTCATAATTTCTTCCATTAGGATTATAGTATCATAGATTGAGAGCTGGAAGGGATCTTAGAGGTCAAATTTCTCATTTTAGAGATGAGGAAAAAGGCAAAAAGCCATTAAGTGACATTCATGTACCATTGTTTGTTCAGATATTTCCTCAATCTAAGGACATTTGCTTTGTTTGCAGTTCTCTGCTATTATAAAAGTGCTGCTATAGAGATTTTGAAATATTTGGACTTTTTTTTAAATCATTGACTTCCCCAGGTCATAAGAAGAATAGTGGATTCTCTGGGTCAAAGGCTATGGGCATTTTAGATTCTTTATTAGCATGGTTCCAAATATCTTTCCAAAATGGTTGGATCAATCCACAACTCCACCAATAATATATGTTAACTGTTAACTTAAAATTAATTATTCCAATTTTTATAATCTTTGTTCACTTTGTCCAATGTGTAAGGTAAAACTTTAGTTTACTGAATATTAACTTTTAGAGATTTTTAATATCTTGTTACTTTACTGAAATTATTAAATGTATCAATTAGTTTACTTAGAAAAACTTAAGGAATTAGCAAAGAAACTATCATGTCATTAGTGAATTAGTAAAACTTCCTTTTATGTTATTTTCACTTTTGTTGGTTTTTGTTGTTTTTGTTATGGTTTTTATCTTTTTTTAATAATTTTTCTTTTCCAACATGATACATATGGAAATATTTTAAAAATTGTACACATGCAATCTATAATAATTTTCTTGCTGTCTTGTGGAGGGAGAGGTAAAGGAAAGAGGGAGAAAAAACTGGAATTCAAAATCTTACAAAAATGAATGTTGAAAACCCTCTTTACTTTTAATTGGAAAAAATAATATGCCATTAAAATAAAAAAAACCTATAAGCTTGTTTTTATATCATAAGTGGGGAGATGAAGAGCATACAGATCAAATAAATATCTCTGATTTTAAGTTGGGGGTTTAGATGATTAATATTCTCAAAACCTGGATAAAAAAATTCAGTGTGGCAATTCTGTTGACTTCTGCTGGAAAGCAACAGTTATATCCAGGAATGATTCAAAACCAAATTTCTGAACTTAGTAGTACCTAACATCCAGAAAGTGATCTCTTCCTCTGTTTTAAGATAAAGAAATGTAAAATTCAAAATATAGATAGGGAAGGCTGATTGCTTATGATCTTCATGACCCCTCTTTGTAACCATGTTCTCTAGCAACTTCCATACTAATATTGAGCAGAATTTGTTAGTCAGGAAGTAAGCTTCTTGGACCAGTATGGATCATCATTACCATCTCGTTACCAAAACAAGGGAACCTCATAACATGGATTATTATTGTACTGGGAAAAGAATTTGGGATTACATGAACAAAAAGTCATTACATTAATCATGACCTCCATCCTAGAGATTTGTGGGACAGAAATCCCAATTAGATTATGCAAAGATAGAATGGTCTTATACAAAGAATAGAAATATTGTCACCTCCAGGATCAAATACAAAATCCTGTTTAGTATACAGATTTTCATAACCTAATCACCTTTTACCTTTCTAGTCTTCTTACTCTTTATTCTCTGTCACATACTCTTCTATCTAGTGGCACTGACCCATTTGCTGTACCATGAAAATCTCTCTCCATTTCTCTGCTTAGGGCATTCTCTCTCTCTCTATCCTCAATGCCTGGAATGCTCTCCCTTCTTGCTTCTCTGCTTCCTTCAAGTTCCAATTAAAACCTCATCTTCTAAAAGAAGCCTTCAATCATAATTTTGGTACCTTCTCTCTTTTCATTATTCCATTATTCCCTGTTTTTCCAATATGGTAGCTCGTTTGTACATATATATATATATATATATATATATATATATATATATATATAT